>OY856411.1:53542500-53770000 GCA_963693085.1 Alisma plantago-aquatica
GTGTGACAGTATAAGTCTCATATTATGTTTTCCGTGAATGTCCGTAAAAACTTATGACATCATAAGAAATGAGTGGTGTCTAGTCACACATCATTCCTATCCAAGTAAATGGTAATTTGGAGAGCAACTCCAACATACAATCTATGTATGGTGTTACAATGTTTGTATAGTGCCTTTATTAATGATATCCAGATTGAACTCGAGGCATTTATCTGTCATCCTCTTCAATATTCAGTCTTTATTTCTTACTATAGCAGACTATATGAGATATGTGTATGCTCAATATCATATATTGACTCACACGCACATGGCCATGTATTTCTCAGTCTCACTAACTCAAGTGTCCTTGGATATCCGACTCCCATAATAGGGTCAAATCCCATCTCTATGACTCACAGTCAGCCCTCATGTGTTGAAGTCACCCAATCATCACCTTTATAACAACCCATGTTTCAGGATTGCGTTTGATGATGTCTCATAAATGTGTGTTTTATCAATTTTTTACATATTCTAGATATCTTTCTAGGATTCTTTTTTTATTTATTTTCTTAGTTTTATAATTAATTATATTAATTTGGATTTTATATATTTATATGGATTTGAACCATATTTAGTTGGATTTTTGTAGGAAAATATACTAGTCACTCCAATCATTAATTTCTCCAAGAAGATATTTTGCACAATTCCCGCAGTGGATGAAATTCATGAATAGACATCACAAAACAGTCATGACTCCTACACACAAATTCCAAATTTGGAGTTTAGATATGTTTTGAAAAGATAATTCCAATTTATACAAGGAAAATATATTTCTTGATGACATTGATAGTAATTTGACTATCCAACCAACCAATGAACATGCCTTTTTGTTTTTCTGTAGTGCCTAATTTCAGTATATACCTTGCATAAATAATTGGCATAAATCTCACATCCCATGCAGAAATTAGTGTTTAAATATGCATTATGAAGGAAATTCAAGGGCCTATAGGACAAATGTATTTGTGGGCACGTTTTAAAACTTGTGGTCAGTTAAAATTTGTACAAAACTTTGGGAATGGGAATCTGTTGATAGAGAGTCAAGATTTGAAGGGTCAAAAGAATGCCATCAATAATTCTCTTTATTGTCTATTGAGGAAGAAAATTTTTTTTTGACTAAAGACACAAACATCTGTCACCTCTTTCATTCATTCTCCTACCCTTTTGAGGTTTCCACCCCTCCTTATCCTATAAAAAGATGGGAGACTTCACAAGAAAAAGGGCACCATCTTGTAATCCAATTTTCAGCATCCATCTTACATCTAGTCCTTAGCTTTTCTTAATTTTTTCATCATGTTCAAGTAGTCTTTTTCTGGCCTACAGGGACTAACCCCATAGCCCATTTCTATGTTTTTGAATGAATATTTCTCAATCTGATTTCTTTCAAGCAAATGATGGATATGTTCAAGCGGGAGCATCAAAACTAGGGCCCCAATTGAATGAAATACATGAACTCCTGACACGTATTTGTGGTGTTTCATCTTTTGATTCATTCTAGATCTTTGTAGGTAAGGTCCTTTTGTTACAAAAATGTCGATACCTCGAGTTTTAATGAAATGAGTGGTGATTTTATTCTATCTTTTTTCTTGTCTATTAATCCAGAGTGACGAGAGCAATTGATTTATGGATTAGAACACCGGAGTGAGATTTACCTTTTCTTTGATGTGACAATAGATAGGAAAATATTGGACGGTTGGGTCATGAACCTTGAACATCTAAACCAAAGGGTTCAATAGGAGCTTGACCCTTGTGCGGTCCATGAGGAAAACAACCCTGAGGTCCTACTTCAGTAATTAAGAATTGTAGTTGTATCAATTTATATTGTAGTGTGGCTTTGGCGGAGAATCCTCAGAACCCCATATCTTTCTTTTATTAATCTAGAAACATTTTACTTCTGTAACTTTTTTATTTTTGTTTTAGTTTAATTCAAACTCACTCAACGAATTTTACTTTACTTTCTCACAACCAAATTTGAACTCAACCATCATCTTTTCACCGTCTTTGTGGATTGCCCTTCTATACTAGTCTTTATCAAAATGTAGAAATAGGATAAACTCTAGGATGATTTTCCTTGTGATTGGTGTGCTAAACAATGTGCATCAATTTGGCACCATTGTCAGGGATGACACGGTTGTTTTTAAGATTTGGTTGCTTGTATATCTTATATAATCTTATTTCATATTCATTAACTTGTATCACTTTAGTATTTTTTATAATTTCTTCTATATTTTCATAATTTATTTTTTCCTTCTGAGCACCATTCTAGACGAGAAAATTAGGTCTGTAGTGAAAATGGTAGCAAAACTAATAACTAGACAAACCTTGTTAGCCACTTTGTAGAAAGCCCAATCCCAAAACCCAAATGTTCCAAGTATGTTCACCCATGATTCAGTGACAACTTCTAATATTGAATCTTCCCACCATGAAGGATGCAATAGAAATTACAAGACAACATCTTCTAAAGATTATTATGATGGGCAATACCACAAGAAACATGTTGAGCATCAAGCCCCAGATCATTATGGGGAGTATAATCAGGATGGCCAAAATTTTGGGGAACCCAGTTATGAAACTCAGTTCACTCCCCTACAAGAAGAGAGACTTAAGGACCTAGAGAAGATGGTAGTAGAAGGACAAGCAAAACTAGAAACCAGCCAATCATTTTTAGCCAACCTACTAGGAGCCCAATCACAAAGACCACCATAGGAGTTAGAGCAACCCAAAATAGTTCTCCTTGATGATGACGATGATTATCCCATGTGTACATGTTTGATGTCAGATTCCTCTTAGTTAGCTCTAACCAAGGAATATCAGCCTTCATATGAGGAATACCCGACCTCTCCATTAGAGGCTTTGATACTTCAATATGAAAAATCACTACAAGAAGGTCGTCCCTTTATGTCTACAACACCTAAAGCAACAAACCCTCTTGAGGAAGGTCTCCCATTTCAAGAGCACTATATTCCTCCTCAACCATATATTATTCCACATGTCGATGAACCCAATGAGGTGATTCTACCTCCGCAAGAACCTTACATGCCATTGTTATATTGTGAGGTGTTCCCTTTTGAGCCGATTGAGTTGGGTACATTTATTTTGATGTTGCTTCTATTTTGTGTAATAATAGTAGTGCAATTAACTTGTCTTACTATCCTATATTGCATAGTAGAGTTAAACGTATAGAGGTCTATCATCACTTTCTCTATGACCACATTGCCAAGAAGGATACCTATATCACGCATGTGGTTACGGAGAATCAGTTAGTGGACATTTTCACTAAATATCTAGCTAGAGAGAAATGTGATTTTATTAGATCAAAACTCTTATAACTTCACTTGGTGATAATGACATGCCTTCCAGATAGTTGTTCTTTTACCTATATGTTTCTTTCTTAAAAGTAATCAACTCTTTGTTGATGTGTTAAAATTGCCTTGTATGTGTGCCTTGTTTTGCTCATTTTGGGTATTTTCCCCAAAAACTTGTTTTATAGTAAAATAGTACCCAATGATGAGTGAGATGTGACTTAATATGTCTAAAATTCATAATAATCTAAAGAAATAAAATAACTAGCACCCTAGAGGCTAGAAATTAAGATTTAATGTTTTTGGATAGGATGTCTGTCGATCGAGTTGCCAACTCAACCAATCCCTTGGTCAAAGGTTATGTGAACAAGATGAACGGTTGAGTTTCCAAATCTTAGAACTTGACCGATGGTCGAGCTGGACCAAACTTAAGCTGGGTTCGATCGACATTTCTCCCTCTCAACTAGAGAAAATTCAAATGATTTCCCATCTCCAACTCCCCTTACTTTCAACCCTAGGTTCACACATCCTTTCCCTTCCCTAGCCTAGCCTACCTTGCCTCTTCCCACACCCTTCTATGTTGTTAGATGGCATGTTGGTGAAGTTCTCTACCTCTTTTGGTTGTTGTCTCTTCTCAAATATGACCCTATAGCATCCAACTAAATAAATAGAGTTGCCCCTAGTGGAGCTAACATGTCCTCTTCCAATCCTGACCTTATATCCTTTGGTGGCAGCTCTTCTGAAGTTGTCAATCCCCAAAGGAGCTCCTTCCTAGGATCCCCTTCCCTTTTAGAGCCTTGTATGAGCCTTGTATAAAAACAAAGGAGGTCATCATTGAGATTGCCAACCTTTTCCATACCCATCACCTTGGTGCTTTGTGTGTAGAACGTTAATGCTTTCAAAACTCCATCACAAGCATAAGGAAGTCCATGAATTCTATGCAAATATTTCATGGAACTACGACACATTAGTTCCACCACCTGATATCTAGGTCATCCTCATGTCCATGATTGCCAAAATTAAATTCACAATCTCTGAGGATTCCTTAAACATCATTTCAATGGAGTAGAGGTCACAAACACATGGAGAAATGATGATCCTGACTATTTTGACCTTTTGGACCCTGAAGCTTTCTACAAGCACTTTAATCTCACTCTTCCTGACATCCACAAGTTCTTGAAGAAGCCTCAGGTAGCCTATAAGAAGAAATCCACCTTGCCATCCTCTTCCCTCGATCTAAAAAATAGGTTGATTTGTTAACTATAATGTCCACCTAAAGAAAAATCAAATGGACATTGCAGAGAACACTATTGTGAACATGTATTGTTTGTTGAACAACATTAGAGTCAGGTGGCCCTAATATATCCTACATCTCATTACCTACTTTGACTCCAGGAAGAACACAACCTGTGGTACCCACCCACCCTACCCTGCCTTGATCTGTTGTTTGTTCTCTTTTGCCACCCAAAACTCTCTTTTTCATGATCTTAATTACAGACCCAGTCAGAAAGGTGTTTGCATTAGTGAAACCATGATCAAGAAGATCTTTCTAAATACCTCCTCTCCCACACTTGGAGCCTCCACATCCACCACCACCCATGAACCTCCACCTCCATCACCACCTCGACCAGACCGCACCTCGTTCAATGTTTTAAATGAAACCCTTATGGAATATCTAATGCATTAGTAGGCGTACAACCTTCAGGTTTAGGACCACCTTAACCAAGACCTCTTCCAAATCATGTCTACCATGAATCTTTCCTACAGACATCCTTACCCCTCCTACCATCCCTACCCAGGTGGTGACTATGCTTCCTTTGCTTATAGTCACTTCAACCTGACCCCTCCACCTGCTTCTTATGCTACCACATATGCTATTGATGGCGGACCAACCCTTACACATGGAGTGCTTCCACTGTTGTCTTTTCCTACTGGCCCTCTTTCCACCCTTCTTTCTAGTTTTTGCACCTCTTCTCCTACCTTTCCCCCAGACACAGGAGTTATATGCTCTTGGCATGTCTTCGGATGGGAAGAATGCCATGTGACCTAGTCACAGTTTCACTCCTCCTTCTGATGAGGAGATGCCTGACCAGGCTGAAGCGAAAGCCACTGATAATGAGGAGGCCATTGAGGATGATGGATTTGATGTTGCTTCTGATGACAGCTCCGATGGTGCCTCTGGTGATGATGCTGAAGATGTTGTTGTCCCCACTACACCTTCAGATGGATATGAGGACTACAAGCCTGGAGCTAACGATTAGGATGTGGATGATAGCCCCATGTTATAGATAGCTTAGGCATATATCTTGATGTCTTAGGTCCTTAGTCTATTAGGTGTTGATTATATATATCTTTTTAGACTCTTACGTACTAAGACATTTAGGTACTGTATCTGAGATGCACTATTTTTTCATCCCATTGTTTTATCATTAGCTTATGGTTCTTGTAGTGAGGACATGTTCTAGTGTTGTAATCTGAATCATATGTACCATAACACTCTGGTTGATTATATCTTATGAGTCTATTTTATGTTATCCGATATTTTTATTATGACATGGGATTACTTATTTCTCTTTACCACGTCTTTGTTTGATGTGTGCTATGTGGTTGATTTCTTAATCTTGTATCTATGAAGAAGAGTTGTTTTTTGAGGTCTTTCTACCTCTGTGTCTTTTTAATATGACAAAGGGGGAGAAATGACCTCAAACATATTTTTTTATCACTTGTATGGTCATTTTGTTGTCTATTATCTACACATCATGTGACATACTAGAGGACCATATAATATGTATATGTGCTATAGCTATTTTTTGGAAAGACTAACCATGTAGGTATAGGTAAGCATGAATTAAGAGGGAGAAATTCACTTTGTCCAATCATGTATTCCCTTGAAATCTCACAAGGTAAAGGTTTAACTTTCACATCCTTTCTCAAAGGTAACCGTTTAATTTTCATATCCTTTTCAATATGTTGAGGAATGGTTTGTCATTGTCAAAAAGGGGGAGAATGTTGACCTAAGTGTTACAAATTATCAATATTTCGATAATGGATTAACCATTCCATTCATATGTATCTAATATGTTTGTTTAAGATTGATTTCAGTCATTAGGTACATGAAAAGGATCAAATTGTTGAAGCCCTAGCTTGGTTTAGTTGAAGTCAAAAGCAATACAAATGCACTTTTGTGGAAAACACTCTAACCACCTTAGAACATTATTGCAATCATTTGTATGATGATATGACTTATAGCTATGATTAGAAAAAAAATTAGGTACACTTAATTTTAATGTTTGATCACTTAAATTTCATTTTGTGAATTGATTATAGGTTGTTCATAGGTCAAGTTACAAAGTCCAGCGATCCTTAATGGATTTTGGGAATGAATGTTGATTGGATCGAGTTTTACATGACTATTTAGATGGATGGATTTTGGTTTAGTAATAAAAGATTTTAATGTGGTAGGTAATCATTTTATTATGGGTTAATCTCAACGTATGCGGTAGTGGAAAGCAGGATTTAGAATGCCTAAACCATTTACATGGGGATTTGAATGTGATCATTGAAAAATCCCTTTAGGATGATGAACTATCATGTGTGAATGCTAGGAAAAATGGGTTCCCATGGAGTTCATCTCTTATTTTTCATTTACAAATGATTTGCATACCATCTTTTATCTTACTTGTTGTGTATTTTTCAATCTCATTTTCACATTGGCTAAGGTGGTGAAACCCCTAAAGTGTCGATGATTTTGCCTTCTGATTTAGTCATCTCTTGCAATGCTTTTTTTCAAAATGCTTCCTTTATTACTTGCATTTTATTTTTTGTCTTAGATAATCTTTTGTGTGCTAATAATATTATTTCTTTCTTTTATAGCCTTAACTTAATCTTCTCATTTCATTGCTTAGTATACTCTTGAATTATTTTACATTTTAATCTCTTACTTTAGTGTAATCAAACAACCTCCAAAATTCGGAATATCATTTCTTGTTTAAATATTCAATAACTCCAAAAAGAAACAAAGTTCAAAATCAATAGGGTTGAGAGAAAATAATATTAAAAACATTGTCCCATGGAATTGACCTTCTATACTAGCCTTAATTGGAAAGTAATAAAGGTAAAACTCTAGGATTATTATCTTAGTGAATTGGTGTGCACTTCGACATGTATAAGGTATCTCTACAAGTTTGAATATGGAAAGAAAGTTATTGAGATGACTAAGATCAAGCCCTTGGAGGGGAAGGTCAAAAAAGATCAAGCCCTTGGAGGGGAAGGCCATGAATAATTAAGCCACTGGAGGGGAATATCAAGAGAAGGTCAAGCCCCTGGGGGGGGAAGGCCAACATTGAACCAAGCCCCTTGAGAGGAAGGTCAGAAGAGATCAAGCCCCTTAAGGGGAAGATCATTAAAGGTCAAATCCCTAGAGGGGAAGGCTGACATGGAACCAAGACCTTGGGGAGAAGGTGGATAAAGTCCACTATAGGGACTAAACCCCAGGAGAGTGTATCCCATAAATTGATCAAACAAGGGCAGAAATGTTATAATAAAAACCAAGCATAAAAATACAAAAATATGAATTATTTTGGGATGGTGTCCCAACATGGGGTGGGTCAATCCAAGAGTTTGAGAAAGGACCTAAGGAGGAGGAAAACCCCAAACTTGTGGTGTCAGGTTGTGTCTAGGAGAGCCTAACATCCTCCTTGAAACATGAAGGCACCCTATAAGGGTGGGTTCACCAATTGGTTTGAGGATTGATGTAACATTAAATGTCACCTAATGTGTAACAAAATAAGGACATAAAAAATGGAAGCACATATATTTTATATGATTATTTGAAACCAAGTATGCCATCTCTGAGGGACATGAGTAAAAGTCACTATGGAAGTGGCTAACAGTATAAGACCGAACTCAGATGACAAAGTTGCCATGAGTCCAATGTGGGGACATAAAATGAACATTCATCATCATAAGAGATTGAGGAAATCTGATTTAAAGAATTACATATGAAAATAATGTTCTTGAAAATGGTTAAAGTTGTGACATCTCAAAGAAAACCTTGGGAAGGGTAGAGTCCTAAGTCAATCCTAAGGTCAAGTAGGGTGTATTAAAGGTACATATGACTGATGGGATCAGGAGTTGATTGTGCCTTGAATGCATAAGACCATGTGGTCGAGAGGTAACAACTAAGTTTGCCAAAGATCCATGACACAGGAGATTAGCTACCTTCATGATGATCATGTGGCCTAATGGGTGAATATGAGAAGTACTCCCTAGATGTACAAGGACAAGATCAGCCCAAAAGTACCTATACCCATAGAGACCTCATGGAAGTGGCTAAGGCTCATAATACTTCAGGTGTAAAAATAAAAGAATCAAGAAGTCATGTAACAATGAAGGGAGTTGTGTAAAAACTCAAGAGTGAAAAAGGCATTTGACTTCATGAAATATAAGAATATTGAGAATTAAAAGGTATGGTGTATAGTCGTCTTGAGAATGATTCAACCTAAAATGTGAAATTGATAGATAAAGTTTATATACACCATCTCTGCTCTGGGAATGGAATGACCTTTGTGTTTGGTTTGCAGTCAAGTACTTATTTCATCCCATTATGAGAGGGAGAGATTGGGTAGAAGAATGTTATGCTTAAAATTGAGATAGCTGAATGAATATCAAGAGGTGAAAATTTAACGAAATGACCTAGGGTTTGAGGTGTTACCTCACCCTTATGAGAAAATAAATGGACAATATGTTGCAAACCTATATGAAATTGGTAATAAAAAGGTGAAATTGATATTTGCAAATGAAAATATGATCACTAAGAAATAGTACCATGCATATACTAAGACCTTTAATGGGATTCAAGTACCAATCTTAGAAATAATGTGATGATTTTGCATATAATAAAAGATGTTATGCGTATCTGAGAAGGGATGACAACCCTATGTTTTGAGACTAAGATGAGTTATCATTCTCCTTAAGCTTACTAGGTTTGAATTTTTGGGAGTAAATTCCTTTAAGGAGGGTGAAATGTAATATCCTCAATTTTGGTAAAATTTGAATTATATAAATTTAAGCCATGAATTGATAATTTTCCCCAATGGTATGATGTTGATTACCTTTGTGGCATGTGTGTTTGTGGCGCAAGTTTAAAAAAGTTGAAGTTGTACATGAAGTAATGATAATAGCTTTTTGAAATATTTCCTAACTGAATATTGAACAATATGAAAGTTGCCAAAAGAAAATATGGATAAGGTAAAATATTACTAACTCCAAATGGAATATAGGGGCAAGGAAAAATCCCCATATATTGTACACTGGACTAAGCAAGACTACACATGATATGTATGGAGGTATTGACATCTCTCAATACCCTAGGGTTTGATTTGGAGAACCAGGCTAAACTATGACTAATTAAATAAAAAAGAGAAAGGGTGTCATTGTCCCTTTTACCTTGGAGTCTAATATTTCTCTTCCTCCAAATGTGGAAGATGATAGAGGTGAAGTAAACCCCTACAAACTGACACAGGCTATGATTACATCTAGATTTATCACATATCAATTGTACAAATTCCAACAAGTAAGAGGGAGGATTACCCCTCCCCTAATCCCATTTCAACGACACCCTTTTCAAATTTGTAGTAGGAGAAACTACTCTAGAAGAAGAGACGTGGATGAGATTCAGGGGTGGATTTTCATAGTAGACACAAGCTAACAAACGTCAAACCCCAGCTGAGTAGTTTATCTCTGGTAGGAAGTCTGCCCAAGACAGTCCTATAAGAACAAAAGCTCCTCTTGGGCAGTGAGATTTCTGCCAAAGGATGGGTCCCAAACGACCTGTGGAAGGTTCCTATTAATGTGACAAGGTGGCTGAGAAGCCTCTCTAATCACCCAAGAACCATTAATGACAACAAAATGATGACTAGTCACAGTCCTTATCTTGACTATAGCATGCCAAGCTCTTGAAGGGTTGGAAATAGCCGAGACCAGTTCTTGAATTTAGCCATTTCTAAGTCTCATCCATTGCACCCAAGTGGAATCCAGGGTCGTAAGGAAACAAGTGACTCTTTTAGTAGTAGCAAACCAGGAAATGTCAGTTGGAATATTGAGATTCAACCCACCCCCCTAGAATGGTTGTGTCACCGTTTCCCACCCAATGGCATAACTACCCCCCTTCCACAAAAAATCATCCAAGATAGCTTTCAATTTATTGATGATGGACTTCGATAGTTCAGATTGTCCACACCAGAACCTAATTTTAGCTGCTTGAACATAATGAATGAGGACAACCCAACCAACCAAAGAGACTTTAATGTCATTCCACTTTTTGACCGTGCATTGGAGGTTGTCGACACATTCAGAGAAGTCAAAATCATTCCTCGTTCCTTCCATGATAGGGATGTCAAAGTACATACTAGGAAACTTCCCTTCCGATACACCCAAAGAACTTTTCAACCTTCATCTTCTACTATTACAAGATCTAGAGAACAACACTTGTTATTTGATGTCGTTTATGTAGAGATTGTTAGTGTTCCTGAACAAGTCTAGGATCCTCTTATTTCCTATCATATCCCTGATGGAATCAGCCATGAAGAACAAGTTATCATCAGCTAACACCATATGTGACTTGACCCATGTGCCTCTGATAAAGAATGATCTAATCCAACCCAAATATTTGGCTTTCTTGGTCAAGTGTGTGAGGTTTTCCATAACCAAGTTGAACAATAAGGGGGATAGAGGGTCCCTTGTCTTAAGGCATTGTAGGTGCTAAACAAACCCTTAGTTATTATGTTTATTAACATAGAAAATGAAGCTTTTTCAACACACTATTTAACCAATCCAATCCAATGAGTGGAGAACCTCATGGCCTCCAACGTGCTCCAAAGAAAGCTCCACCTGACCTGGTACAATTCCTTAGAGCTATCAAGTTTACTGCAAGTCTTCCTGGTTCTTCTTTTCACCCTAAAGTCAACAAGGAACTCCATAAAAAGGAGGACATTATTAGCAATAGACCTCCCTTGTACAAAAGAAGATTTGTTTGAGGATACGACATCAGGAAAGACAATCTTTAACCTGCCTGCAATGACTTTAGATATAATTTTGTAAATCACATGGCAGCATGCTATCGACATGGAGAAGATTTTAGCCACCAAGTTAGTGATTTTCTCTTCTTCATCTATGAGGGCTCCATTAGTACCAATTATATTATGGTTGTGGTCCTTAGAGTTATTTTTTTACAGCTGAGTGATTTGTGTTGTAGTTCATGTCACCATCGTGAAGCCACTTTAGATGATTGCTTTGTCAAAAATATAGCTCTTCAACCTTTTCATGTTGACTGACACAAAGGACAGACCCTACTCAGACTAGGAGAAGATGAATCAGATCTAAGCTCACAAGCAACCTCCTCAAAATCCTTCCTAGAAAGTGTAAGAAGGTGGTAGATTAACCAACTCCTTGGACCAGATCTTAAGTGTAATTTTCTTAATATTAAACTTTTACACCATACAAAGATAGGTTTGTTGGGAAGGTATGACAGTGGAGCCAATTATATGATGATTGACATGGCATAATTACCTAAAAAGATATGATTAATAATAACATACATAAAAGGCAAGCTTCCAATTCATCTATTTCACTCAGTTGTGAGATAATGAGGATATAGAGTGAATGTTTAGAGAATTATATTACTCATTGAAGTATGTTGTGAATTTACTAACCTTGTGGATGAGATCATACAGATGTTAATAATACATATTCATATTCACATTACGTCAGTGATATGTTGTTATTATGGAAGGTTGATAGACAACAATAATACATAAGATCAGAGTGTGAGTTGTTTGATGACTAAATATCACCAGTCATGATATGGCAATATCAAACCAAGTTGATAGATACATGTTAGGGAACACTGTATCAGAATAAACCACCTTGAGATTAACACATGGTTTTGTGCTCATAGTCATCTCTCATAGTGAAGGTGATTGTTATTCTTAGACTTGAAATCACTGCACTCGTCACAAGTTGTTGGGTATGATTTGACATTATCAAATGCATTCGTGAAACATTAGTTGTTATAACAGTGATGATTGGGTGAATTTGAAACATGGGGATAGACTATGAGTGATACATATGGGATTTGTCCCTCCTACAAGAGTATGATATCCTGGCCACTTGATAAGCTACATTGAGAAATGCATGCTCATGAACATTTGAATCAATATATGATATTGAAGTCACATTATCTCAGACAATCTTCTCTTGGTTCAAAAAATATGGATTGAACATTAAGAGGATGACCAACAATGCCTCGAGTACATCATGGATATCATAGACAAAGAAATTATACAATCATTGCAACACCTTACACAAATTGTAGGTTGAAGTTGGTCTTCAATTTTCCATTTCACTTGGGTAGCACTGATGTGTGACTAGTCACCACTCTTTGCTTGTGATGTTATAAGCTAGTTATGGACATTCACTGCCAACGTGACATGGGATCTATAAGGGCACACACATAAGAACTCATCTAGAAGACAAGTTTGATCTTAAACATCAATTGGATTGATTACTAAAGTGTTTAGGTATTCAATTCACACAATTGATTACTCAATTGGCTAACTAGGTCTTCCAAATGACCATCTCATTGGGTGAGGTGGCCGTTTGGGCAGCCATACGGACATCTCAAGTAGTTGAGATGGCTGTTTTGGGGTTAGGTTGATCAAATATTGATTTGGCTAAGTTCTGCCCTTGAACTGACCAATTCAATATGATTGAACTGACCAGAATATCTCAACTCACTAGATGGTCATATGAGTGAGTGAAACGGGCATCTCACTTGGGTGAGATGGCCCAGTTGGGTCGAATGAAGGCTTGACATGTTTTCCAAATAGTTTCATTGCCCTTTACTTGAGGAATAAGGAAATTAATATGAGATATTAATTGGATTCAAAATAGCCAAATTCATTTCAGATTTGGAACTGTCAAACGGCCATTTGGTACAACAAGATGAATATCTAGGTGTGCAAAATGGCCGGTTCGACTATAGTAGCTTGTGAAAATTTAAGATATTCTAGTCTTTTCCACTACCACACATTAACCCCATTTCGGATGGCAACCAGGAACCTTGACCCTAGCCTCTACTATAAATAGAGGGGTATTGGGGGCTTCCTACAAGAAAACTACAATACAGACAAATGAGAATTAGTTCCTCTAACAACTGTTGTCCACTCTGGTTGTGGTAGCCAAGAGAGCCTAGACAAGTCCGACCCAACAAGGAGGGATAGCCAAATGGAGAGAACAACTAATATTTGTCATTGTGGGAGAGCAGGTTGGTGACTAGTACACCAATGGGAGGGACAACTCCTTCATGTCTGTTCTTCATGAATAACAGGAGTTCTAGTTGGTTGCTACTTGGAGAGAAAAGTCAACCTACAGTCTATGACCGGGCCATTAGAGTCACTATAGAGGTTGTGGAGATGTTGTTTGGCGTGAAAACTAGGAGTTGAACAACTACCATCCAAGAGCAACCTGTTAGAAGTTTCAAAGAAGCGAGTTTTTTCACTAGACTTTCTCCAGGACTTGGTATAACTCGCTAAAACCATTCTTCCTATTTCATAGTATTTGGCGTGATCTTTCTATTATGGGAATACAAATAGATACAATTTTGTTTCCGTTGCTATGCTCTATGCCCATATAACCCAACAATGGTATCAGAGCTACATCAATTTACTATGTTTTAGAATAATCAATATGATCATATTTTTGTTTTTATCATTTATTTATTTCATATGATGCAAATATTTAAAATACTCTCATATGTGTGTCTGATAAAATACCTCATAATCGCAAACTAATATATATATATATATATTATATGAAATTTACACTCATCGCCCTAAAAGCAATTTTGATGGTGGATGTGTAGCATGGTTAAGGTCTATATTTTTGTGTGGTTCGACGTATTGGTTCCTATTTATCTCGGTCTACGTACCGATCATCTGCCTCCCTATTTCCAATGTAAAGTTAATGATTTCCTATCTTTGCTCCCCTCGAATGTAACTCAAGGTTTCTCTTATTCAATATAATAAAGTAGTAATATGATAGTTTCTTTTCATTCAACGATGAGGAAGATATTCATCCCTAGTTGAGATGACTAGTTCATGAGACTAGTCGACTATCTGGAGGACCATGTAGGATAGAGTGATGGAACCATACGACCACCTAGTGGATCCAACCAAACGTAAGGAAGGATTTCAAAAATCAATTGGGTAGGATGATAGATGAGCATCCTAGTAGGCCCATATGACCATTTGGAAGGAGTCCAAACATCAATTAGATAGGAGGACCAACCGACCAACCAAAAGGCGAGACGGTCGGTTCAATGGTTGAATAGATCTATCCATATTGGCAAGCATAGGTCTACACCAACAACAAGTTCATACATGTGATGTGATGATTGACCTAGGAGGTAGTAATTCCTTGTGCCTCTGAGGAATTACAAGTAGACATGGCCATAACCATCACTTTTTACTTTATATTGCATGTTTACGTTGCGGGATATAATATGTATATGATACATAATATATAGGTGGTGATTGGATACAATAGATGTTGGGTTTTAGGGGAGACAGAGAAGGCAGTGGAAAAAAATTCTTCTCTCCAAACCCAGAATAAAGGAATCACATCAACGCCTATACAATAGGATGGATGGTTTGTAAAGACATACCTTGTCCTGAGGTTTGCTCGGTGACGTTAACTTGTGGCTTGCGCGGTCTTCACCTCCAGTCTTGGATGGTGTCTGTGTAGCTCCCAGTCTCATCGGGAATGTCGGGATTGACAGATGTCCTCCGAGTAGCAAACGTCTCCCACCTCTATAGTAGTCCACATAGACCACCTGGAACTCTGATCGCCTTGTCACACAAGGCACTGGAAGGAGTCACACCCTCTTGTCGGTGCACTAGCCACCGACACACTCTCCTGCCACCAGTCACTTTTCTGTAGTTGTCTTTCCCTTGTTGTGCCTCCCATATCGGGTAGCACTTGCTTGGGCTCTCCTGGTTACCACAACCAGAGAGAACGACAACTTTACAGAGCAACTGGTGTTCTAAGTTGTTCTTTGAGAAGACCCCAATATTTTGATATATATAGGAGGGTCATGGGACAAGGTTCTTTACCCTGGGAAATGCGGGAATAAAGCAGAAGTAGAAGGGTTCAAGATTTTCCACAAAATCTAACAAACTACACTAGTTGAACTGATCAGTTCAGCCCTGAATCGATCGTCTGGGCCCTTGATCCGATCGGTTCAAGCATGAGTCGATCAGTTTGTGGTCCTAGTCCAACTCAAATTGACTTTTAATGTTCATTTCCAACTAATCATATATTAGTCCTTATCTAATTCAAATTTGACATGTGAAACAAACTCAGTTGGTCAGCCGACCAGTTCAACTAAGTGAACCGATCGGTTCATTGACCTGAGTCGCTCAGCTCACCAGCCTGAGTCGATCGGTTCATCTCCATGAGCCGATCGATTGGGGCAGCAAATCAGTCAATTGTAGTTTCAATCAATCTGATACTCTAATCATCTGATCCAACACCTTGAATACTGTGATTTTGAGCTATCAATTGACTGGGTGTTTAATTGAACTACTAAACTCCTTTAGTAATCAATCCAAACAAGATTTATGGAGAAACTCCTCTTCCAGGAACATATCCTAGTGTGTGTGACCCTGCAGGTCCATTTCACATTGGCAGTGAAAGTCCATAACACTTATGGCTTCACAAGAAAAGAGCGGTGCCTAGTCACACATCAGTGCTACCCAAGTGAAATAGAAAGTTGGAGAACAACTTTCAATCCTACAATCCGTGAATGGTGTTACAATAAATGTATAATTCCTTTGTCACTAATGTCCTGAATGAACTCAACGCATGGTGCAGTCATCCTTTCAACATTCATTCATTTCCTTGATCTCAGAACAGACTGGGTGAGATGTGTGTGACATGAATATCACATATTGATTCACACATGCATGTGCATGCCTTTCTCAATCCCACTCGCCAAGTTGCCATGGACATCAAAATCCCTTAGGAGGGACAAATCCCATATCTCTCACTCATCCCTCAAAAGCCCCATGTGTCAAAGTCACACAATCATCACCTTTATAACAACCCATGTTCCAGGACTACGTTTGATGATGTCAAAGTGTACCCAACAACATGTGTTGAGTGTAGTTATTTTAGGTCAAAGAATCACAGTCACCACCATGATTGTGAGAGCTAACTGTGACTACCAAATCATGGTTCCATGTGTCACTCTCACGGTGGGTCTGTCCGGTACACTTGTTCTCTAACAAGTACCTATATGCTTGGTTTGATATCACTATATCATGGCTAATGAGATTCTGTCATCAACTAATACACAATCTAATCTTTAGTGTTATTGATGTCTATGGTTATTTCCACAATAACAACTGACTAGGGACTAAATAAGAATATATACTCTTAACATTCGTATGATCTCATCGTTTATGTCCTTAACTTAAAAGCATACGTCATTAAGTAAAACAATTCTCTAGACATCTATCATGTTACACTATCATCTCAAAAATAGTTAAAACATTTAGATTGGAAATTTCCTTTATTATTATTCAAATCATTTACATAGTATCCCATTACAATAATCTCATGACTTGCTTTATGGGCATACATACCAACAAACTCCCAATTGCACTTAGAGCCAGTCACCTAGGAACCTCAGTCCTTGTGACCTAGAATGACCATCATGCTTCTGCTGAGAAAGGGCCTTCATAAGTGGATCAGCTATGTTGTCTTCAGTTGGTACTTTGCAAATCTTAACATCTCCTCACTGTACGATCTCTCGTATGAGATGGAAGCGCCACAGCATGTGCTTGGACCGCTGATGTGACCTGGGCTCCTTAGCTTGAGCAATAGCTCCATTATTGTCACAATAAATCTCAATTGCATCACAGCTACTGGGAACTACACCAAGTTCAATGATGAACTTCCTGATCCACACAACCTCCTTTTTTGCATGTGAGGCAGCAATATACTCAGCCTCTGTAGTAGAATCAACAACTGTTTCTTGCTTGGAACTCTTCCAGCTCACAGCTCCATTGTTTAGGCAAAATACAAATCCTGATTGCAACCTGTAATCATCTTTGTCGGTTTGGAAGCTTGCATTGGTGTAACCTCTTACAACCAGTTCTTCCTCACTGCCATATATGAAGAATTGATCCTTAGTCCTTCGCAGGTACTTGAGGATGTTCTTTATGGCTTTCCAGTGAGCATCCCCAGGATCTGACTGGTACATGCTCGTCATGTTGAGGGCATACAAGACATCTGGGTGTGTGCACAACATAGCGTACATGATGGATCTGATGGCTGATGCATATGGGGTCCCATTCATACACTCCCTCTCTTCACAAGATTGGGGACATTGAGCTCTAGAGATGGTGACTCCATGTTCCATGGGGATGTTTCCTCTCTTTGAGTTCTCCATGTTGAACCGCTTCAGCACTTTGTCAATGTACGTGCTTTGACTTAGTTTGAGAAGCCTTTTAGATCTATCTCTATAGATATTAATACCTAGAATGTAGGATGCTTCTCCTAAGTCCTTCATTGAGAAAGTATTCCCAAGCCAAGTCTTTACCTTCTCTAAGGCTGTGACATCATTCCCCACCAATAGTATGTCATCCACATACAATATGAGGAATGTGGTCGTGCTCCCACTTACCTTCTTGTACACACAAGGTTCATCTTAATTTTTAATAAAGCCAAACACTTTGACTTTCTCAACTCCGAGACGCTTGCTTCAATCCATAGGTTGACCTTTGTAGCTTACATACTTTATTGGCATTCATTGGATCTACAAAACCTTCAGGTTGTGTCATGTACACATCCTCATTTATATTCCCATTAAGGAATGTGGTTTTAACATCCATTTTCCAAATCTCATAGTCATAGTAAGCCACAATAGCAAGCATGATCCTGATGGACTTAATCATGGCAACTGGAGAAAAAGTTTCATCTTAGTCAACACCTTGAACTTGTCAGAAATCCTTTTCAACCAATCTACCTTTATAAGTTTGCACATTTCCATCCATGTCTGTCTTCTTCTTGAAGACCCACTTGCACCCTATGGGTTTTGCCCCATCAAGTGGTTCCACCAAAGTCCATACTTTGTTGGAGCACATGGATTCCATCTCGGATTTCATGGCCTTAAGCCATTTCTCAGAATCTGGTCCCTCCATAGCCTCTAGATAGGTAATTGGATCATCATATATGATCAACTCACTGCCTTCCTGAGTCACAAGGTATCCAAATCTCTCAGGTTCAAGGCATGTCCTACTAGATCGACGAGGTCCTTGTACTACTTGAGGAGATTGAGATTCCACAACACCTTGTGAATCTCCATGTTCCTCTTGTACATCTACCGGTTCAATGTTTTCTTGTTGGGCTTGAATCTCTTCAAGCTCTATTTTCCTCCCACTGTTTCCTATGGAAATAAATTCCTTTTCTAGGAACACAACTGTCCTAGCAACAAAAACTTTGTTGTCTGTAGGGTGGTATAAATAATATCCCCTCTTTTCCTTGGGGTATCTAACAAAATAACATTTATCAGACTTGGGTCCAAGCTTATCAGGAAACATTTTCCTAACGTAAGCCTCACAACCCCAAATCTTAATAAAAGACAAATCAGGACACTTCCCGTGCCATATCTCATATGGTGTCTTTTGAACCGATTTAGATGGTACTCAGTTAAGTGTAAACACAGAGGTTTCAAGAGCATGACCCCAGAAGGAAATTGGAAGATCAACTAAACTCATCATTGATCGCACCATATCCAGTAAAGTGTGATTCCTTCTTTCAGACACACTGTTATGCTGTGGTGTTCCAGGCGGAGTCCATTTTGATACAATACCATAGGCTCATAGAAGGTCCTCAAACTCCTGGCTTAAGTATTCTCCACCTCGATTGGATCAAAGTGCTTTAATACTTTTACCAAGTTGATTATGTACTTCATTCATGAAATGCTTGAACCTTTCAAGGGTTTCTGACTTATGTTTCATCAGGTACACATAGCCATACCTACTGAAGTCATCAGTGAAGGTAATGAAGTATTGATACCCATTTCTGTCATTAGTTCTAAAAGGCCCACATACATCAGTATGTATGAGTCTTAATAGATCACTAGCTCTATCACCTTTACCTGAAAAGGGAGTGTTAGTCACCTTTCCCAACAAACAAGATTCACATGTCTCTATTGATTCATAATCAAAAGAGTCTAGATAACCATCTTTATGGAGTCTAGAGATGCACTTCTCATTTATGTGCCCTAGATGAAAATGCCAAAGATATGTTTTGTTTGAGTTGTTGAGTTTTTGCCTTTTGGTGTTTACGTTGTATGCACTTGTCTCTAGATCTATCAAGTATAGACCATAAGACATTGGGGCACTGCCATAAAAGATCCCATATTTTGAAATGGAACACTTTCCATTCTTAATAAGAAATTCAAAACCATCCTTGTCCAAATAAGAGATGGAAATGATATTCCTATTTATGGCAGGTACATAATAGCAGTTCTTCTACTCTATTATTAGCCCACTAGGTAGAGTTAACTCATAGGTTCCTACGGCACTGGCAGAAACTCTTGCCCCATTGGCAACACATAGTTCAACCTCTCCTTTTCCCAAAGGCCTACTTCTTTTAAGATCCTTCACATTTGAAAAAATGTGAGATCCACATCCGGTATCAAGTACCCATGAAAAGGAAGTAGTAAAGTTAATATCTATCATGTATACAACAGAAGTAGAGTTCTCTATCTCTTGCTTCTTCTTCCATCGTTCCTTCCATCCTCTCCATATTTTGAGCACAGAAGATTCTGACATTGGTTTGCGAGAGCACCCTTCTCTCCCTCACCTTTGTCGTTAGATTTTGTTCCATTGATCTCCATCAATGAACTATCCTTCTTCTTAAGCGCACATAGAGTGGACTCAAAGACTACCGGTATATCTGGATTGTGCAGAACACTTCTCACAATCCACAACCAGTTATGGAATTTATTCTCAATTAATTTTCCCATTTTAAAAGATGATTCATTTTCCATTCTACAAGAGAAAATTGCATTTGTCAAAACTCCTTTTGATTTGATTTGATTTGAATAAAATTTGATGATATTTAATTAGGCCTTTAATTAATTACCATTCCCACTATTTTGATTCAAATTGACAGCCCTCACGGTCAATTCGGAAGATTGCAGCGTACAATCTCCTAGTGGGTCAAGATCCTGAAATCTTCTGAGTCATGGACCAACTAGGGTTGTCACCCACAACTTAGATCTTCCAGGTAGGCAACTCTTGCCAATTGAATCATATGCAACTCTTGAAAGATGTCATGTGCAACTCCTTACCATGATCACCTCCATGCCTCAAGGTGCTAGATCCTATCTAGTTCGCCTTGTTAAGTCTGACCCAAAGCCAACACGATGAATATGCACCCTGCTAGGGAAGACCCACATACTCATCCTTCACGCTTCCATGAGATAGATGGTGCACCACGCTAGGGTGTGCCCACACTTGGTCGATCAAGCTTTTCATGTGTGTCGCATTTGGAAGGCATCTAAAACTTTAATATTTAATGAGGGATTTGGTTTTTATAGGTACATATACATATCCAATCACCACACAATATAGTACATATACTATACATGCTATATCCCACATAAAACATGTAAAATGATAAAAGAGATGATTATGGACATCCTAATGTGGTTCCTCAAGCCAAGAGGAATCACAGTCATCTAGGTCTACATCACATGCAACTTGTCCATGATTAAGTGTTAT
The DNA here is from genome assembly GCA_963693085.1 of Alisma plantago-aquatica. NCBI lineage: Eukaryota > Viridiplantae > Streptophyta > Magnoliopsida > Alismatales > Alismataceae > Alisma > Alisma plantago-aquatica. The sequence goes on from OY856411.1 coordinate 53,563,694, forward strand.
AGCCGTCTGAGTTGATCAACTCATCACATGAATGACCTGCTCGCCCTAGCCGGTTGTCTGGGTGCCACCAGTTGATTGGTTGGATCCTCCAACCGATCGGTTTGCCTGGTCATTGTGCATCTCCTCATGGTCGCCACCTGATCGTCTTGCTCCATGAACCGACCAACGACCGATTAGTTCAGTCCTTGAACTGTTTTTTTGGAACACCAACCGATTGCTTGACACCTTGAACTGATCGTATCAGCCGTCGTCAGGTTGTCCGCCGTTGTTTGACATAATAGAAAATAAAAGATTTATCCTATTTTACATTTGAATAGAGAAACCCTGAGTTACATTTGGGGGGAGCAAAGGTAGGAAAGAATCCCGAGCTATCTAGAGTTACATCAGGAATAAGAGATAGGGAATCTGTGTGCAGACCGACATGAAAGAAACCAAAGACAACCAAGCACACATACATAGGGTTTATTGACCATAACCACGATATACATCCATCACAAAACTTGTTAAAGGGTGACACGTATCGAGTGCATTCATATTACATATCATTTATGTATATTAGGATTTTTGGATTTAGGATTGGACATGCATAAAGCCAATTTTATTTGTATCGTATGCAATAAATAAAGGCGACAAACCAAAATAGATCACATCGATAATCCTAAAGTATATAGTAGTTGACATGGCTCTGATACCACTATTGGGTTTTAGGGGAGACAGAGAAGGCGGTAGAAAAAAAATTCTTCTCTCCAAACCCAGAATAAAGGAATCGCGTCAACATCTATACAATAGGAAGGATGGTTTGTAAAGACATACCTTGTCTCGAGGCTTGCTCGACGACGTTACCTCGTGGCTTGTGCGGTCTTCACCTCTGGCCTTGGATGGTGTCTGTGCAGCTCCTGGTCTCACCAGGACTGTCGGGATTGACAGCTGTCCTCCGAGCGGCAGAAGTCTCCCGCCTCTGTAGTAGGCCACACAGACCACCTGGAACTCTGATCGCCTTGTCACATAAGGCACCGGAAGGATTCACACCCTCCTATCAACGCACTAGCCACCGACACACTCTCCTACCACCAATCACTTTTCTACAGTTGTCTTTCCCTTGTTGTGCCTCCCTTATCGGGTACCACTTGCTCGGGATCTCTTTGTTACCACAACCAGAGAGAATGACAACTTTACAGAGAAACTGGTGTTATGAGTTGTTCTTTAAAAAGCCCCCAATACCCCTATATATATATAAGGGTCATGGGACAAGGTTCTCTACCCCGGGAAATTTAGGACTAAAGCAGGAGTAGAAGGGTTCAAGATTTTCCATAAAATCTGACAAACTGTGCCAGTTGAACCTATTGGTTTAGCCCTGAACCGATCTTCTGGGCCCTTGAGCCAATCGGTTCAAGCATGAGCTGATTAGTTCGTGGTCCTGGTCCAACTCAAATTAACTTTCCATGTTTGTTTCCAACTAATCATATATTAGTCCTTATCCAATTCAAATTTGACGAGTGAAACAAACTCAGTTGGTCAGCCGACCAGTTCAACTAAGTGAACCAATCGGTTCATTGACCTGAGCCGCTCGGCTCACCAGCCTGAGCCAATCGATTTATCTCCATGAGCCGATCAGTTGGGCCAACAGATCAGTCAATTGCAGTTTCAATCAATCTGATGCTCTAATCATCTAATCCAACACCTTGAATACTATGCTTTTGAGCTATCAATTGACTGGGTCTTTAATTGAACTACTAAACTCCTTTAGTGATCAATCCAAACAAGATTTATGGAGAAACTCCTCTTCTAAGAACATGTCCTTGTGTGTGTGACCCTGCAGGTCCATTTCACGTTGGCAATGAAAGTCCATAACACTTATGGCTTCACAAGAAAAGAGTGGTGCCTAGTGACACATCAGTGCTACCCAAGTGAAATAGAAAGTTGGAGAACAACTTTCAATCCTACAATCCATTAATGGTGTTACATCAAATGTATAATTCCTTTGTCACTAATGTCCTGAATGAACTCAAGTCATGGTGCAGTCATCCTTTCAACATTCTTTCATTTCCTTGATCTCAAAGCAGATTGGGTGAGATGTGTGTGACTTCAATATCACATATTGATTCACACATGCATGCACATAACTTTCTTAATCCTACTCACCAAGTGGCCATGGACATCAAACTCCCTTAGGAGGGACAAATCCCATATCTATCACTCACCCCTCAAAAGCCCCATGTGTCAAAGTCACCCAATCATCACCTTTATAACAACCCATGTTTTAGGACTGCGTTTGATGATGTGAAAGTGTACCCAACAACATGTGTTGAGTGTAGTGATTTCAGGTCGAAGAATCACACTCACCACCATCATTGTGAGAGATGACTGTGACTACCAAATCATGGTTCCATGTGTCACTCTCATGGTGGGTCTGTCTGGTACACTTGTTCTCTAACAAGTACCTATGTGCTTGGTTTGATATCACTATATCATGAATAATGAGATTCTGTCATCAACCAATATACAATCTAGTCTTTAGTGTTATTGATGTCAATGGTTATTTCCACAATAACAACCCACTAGGGACTAAACAAAAATGTATACTCTTAACATCCGTATGATCTCATCGTTTAGGTCCTTAACCTAAAAGCATATGTCATTGAGTAAAACAATTCTCTAGACATCTATAATGTTACACTATCATCTCAGGAATAGTTAAAACATATAGAATGAAAATTGCCTTTATTATTATTCAAATCATTTACATAGTATCCCATTACAATCATCTCATGACTTTCTCTATGGGCATACATACCAACAATAGATGCAGATATGATATATATATAAAAACCCCTCAATCAAACATATAAAGTCTAAGATGCTTTCCAATAGCAATACACATGAAAAGCATGTTCGACCAAGTGCAAGTTACACTAAAGCATGGTACGTCGTCTACCTTATGGAAGTGTGATGGTAATAATGTAGGTTCCACTAAAGCGGGGTGTGTTATTATTGTATTAGCTATTGGGTCAGGCTTAACTAGTAATTCTTAGAGAGTCTGTGACAAAGTGGATTTTCGCTTTAATTCTGAGGACGGAATTTCTTTTAAGGTGTGTCGGATGTGATAGAGTGGACTTTTGGAATCTTTAAATGTCCAATGACACAAGTGAAGTCATACATGTTGAGTTGTTTTGAAAATCCCAAGTGTTCTAGTAAAGTTCGAGTGTTGATTGAGGTTTATATAATGATTTGGATCCATAAGTTTAGGCCTACTTGAGGAATTTAATTGAATGGTTTAATAGTTGATTTTCGTCACCAAATTGGAGTAGAATGTACCTTGAGAGGTAAGGAAGCTATGGTTAAAATTTGGTGGCGATGGGAGGTTCCTAGAGGGAGTTATATAGGCTTGATATTTGGAAAATAATATGCATCTTTGGTGTTTGATTAGTTTAAGTTGTTGAATAAATAGGTGTCCCACACCCTTGGATTCTATGTGATTCATGTGGCCTACCTTTGGTCGTGAATCCCAGATCTAGAGGCTACATTCCTAGTGCTTAAGTGAGCCACGGATCATTCTATAGTATGACTTGATCTGGAGGGTTAACAATGGATCTGACGGTGGCATGATTGTCCTCGACCCCTAACGTTTGTGACTGAGATGTGGGGTGCCCATGATTCACCCAGGATGCCACAACGAGGACGTGCGACTAGGAGTGGGTAGTTGGCCTTGCTTCCCATCAGGCATATCCACCCGACCCACACTCATTCGTTACTTCTACCGTAGGTAGCAGAGAGAATGAGACTTGGTCTCTCATTGCCAGCCACAGTAGGGAGCGAGAGGAAAGAACACAACTGAAGAGGGAGCAAGCCATGCAAAACCTACTGTGGCGGCGTCGAAAAGGCATAGTTGGCCTTCTAATTTATCCGTAGAAGAACCAGTCGGCACGGGAGTTCTTGGACGTATCGATCTAATATTATATCTGGAGATGTATCTCGTCGGGGTTCTCCCTTGCGGCAGCGGCAGCGGCCGCGTCCGGTGAGCAGACGGAGGCACTCTTATGCCTGCGGCGACATCACATGGGCTAGCGTCAAGGAGGAGACGCAACAGCAGCTATGACTGGAAATGCAACAACGACGGCAGCTTCTGCAAGCCGCGAGGAGGAGGCGGCAACTGTTGCTCCCTCGTTGGAGTTCCCCCTGTGGCGGCAGCCTGTGCAAGGGAGAAAAAGAGAGAAGAAAGGTACCAATCTCTCACCAAGTCGGTGCACGACGCAGAGGAGCAATCGTAGTATCCAACCAGAGACCCAAATGCGGCAGCGCCATCTGCAGAAATGGAAGGGATTACAAGGAGGTGGAGGTCCACAACAATGGCTAGAAGTGCAGCTCACACTAGAGCAGCGATCTGGGGCAGCGCCGGAGAACGAGCAAGTGGCAGCGGGCCTGAGACGACAGAGGGTGGTTTTGTACGGAAGCGCCTTGATTAGCCACGATGATGCTTGAGAGAGAAGCCACGACGGTGGGTTGTTCAAGGGAGAGAGACGAAAGTCGGGCCTGAGATGGATGCTCTCACAGCAGCAGGCATGGATCGCGTGGAAGCAAAGTCACGCGAGGAGAAGGAGAGTCCAGTCGTGTGAGAACAGAGGGAGAACCTGACCACCCGGTCCAAGCCAAGAAAGTCGGCCGGCTCAGTGTGGGCCAAAAGCTGAAATATGCTCCATAGAAGCCTCGTGTCAGCTTCCAATTGGCCAAAAGGTAAGAAAATTTCAGAATTACCTAGATATTTGATAAATCGTAATAAATAGCTCATTTGTCTGAAAAATACAAATAATATACCAAAATTCTCAGAAAAATGCATAGAATAAGATGGAATAGTAATATCAGGCTTTTGATGATTAAATAACAGTGATATCATGTAAGATGTGTTATGCTTGTTTCATGAGTAATAAATGTCAAATGATGATATTAAATTATGGAAAAATGTCAGTAGATTCATAATAATGTTTATAGTGCACCTGATGTCAGTGATGATCATGTTGATGCACGAAATTATGTAATTGCTTTATATGGCTAATTAGTGCTAATAAGACTAAATAAAATGCAATAAATGCATGCATGCTCAATAAATGATGAGATTTACAGAAAACCCTCATATCTATAACTGGAAGATAATATATGAATCTGAGATCAGTTATATACATGAAATTCATGTTACATGAAGATGAACCCTAAATACATGGGTTGTAACCCTAATATGTATAACACATATAAGATATGATTAATGGACACACAAAAATATATGGAACCTAATGTTTAGATGATGTACTTTGATAATGAGATGTAATCTGGAAAATGACATCAGTGAGATAGCATAAGGCAAGAATACAAGTAATCATGGGAATATCCTATTGAGATAAGAAAACCCTAATGAACACGATTAAGGTTAAGATGATGAGAATTTGATGATAGTATATGATCCTGTCTTCATCAGGTTTGACCTGGGATACATAGTTGACATGAGGAATATATGTGATTAGATTTGTTTCTTGATCAAGGTACGCCATTACCTCTTACTTGGCTTATTATACAATATGCTTGTTTTATATGAGTAGTAAAATACTTGGCATATGGTATTGGATGAAATGATTGTTTTTGCATGATATGTTGTTTGATTTTCTGTACTTATGGCTATGAACACATGAAACATAAGATATCGGATCCATCATATGATAGCACTAAACTCTTTGGTAGTACAGTGCATTGAAGTGATCTCAAACTCCTTGGTAGTAGATCACATGTGTTAGATCTCAAACTCTTCGGTAGTAGATCACGCGTTAAATGATCTCAAACTCTTTGGTAGTAGATCATAAGGCCTAAAAACATCAAAGCCCTTGGGGGCAGATGTACGAGATATATGATTGAAATGTGATTAAAAATATGTGTTCTCTTTTGTTAATAAATATCTTTTTGCAAGTACACACTTTTCTTATATTTCTTTAATGCTGCCAAGTATATTAGTTTTATCTTATTGCCAAGATATGATGAGAGGTATATAAAAAGACACGTAGGCGTACTCAGTACAATATTCATGAAATATTGTGCTGACATGTACCGCATGTAATCTTTTGTTTAGGTTGTGGTTATGCTCTTGAAGATCCAGGATAGTATGAGTTGTGTGGCAAGCTGATGTACAGGTGGACATGTTGTCTTAAGATCCTGTTGTTTAGCTATAGCACATGTATATGTATAGTTTGATGTTCAATATGTAATATCAAATGTTGTAACAATTCATGTTGTAATTATATGTTGAATGGTGAACATGTGTGTATGGTTTTATTATTGTTCATGTACATGTGCTACTGATGTGTGTTTCCTTCTAACTCCCTCAATTTTCTTCTTCTTAACCTGGAGTGGGGTGTTTAAATTGGAATTCTCGCTGAGGTGAGGGTTTCAATTTGGACGTCACACATCAGATTAAGTTTTAGAAAATCTGTGGACGTCACAGGTGGTATCAGAGCATGAACAATAGCAAAGCCTGACATTTTCTCATTATGCAACTCAAAACTAAAGAACCTTGAACATAATAATCTTTAGGGTTAGATTAGTCATCTTTTAGATACTAGATCTGACCTAGCCTCTAGGTTAGCACCTAGATGTCCGAGAACTAGGTCTAGACTAGTGCTTGTTGTATGTCAAGTCCCAAGATGTCGTTCTTTCCTTGTAGTGCAGCGGTATGGGACGTTGCATTATTTGGAAATGACGTACATAAAAGGAAGAGAAACCCTAGACATATGGCGCTCGTTGTCTAGAGTAGCTACGCTAGTCTACACCATGTTCTCACCCCTTTCCTTAGTTTTCATGACACTGTACTCTCTACTATGTGTGGGGCACTCGTTTTAGGATTTGGTTTTGGATTCCAACCGGATCGAACCGTGATAGTTTTCTCTGACGCTTGTTTTATCGGAGAAAAACTATATAATATTTTATTATGTATATGTATTACAAAAATGTGTTCCCACACATGTACAAGTAGGAGGTGGTCATGTACCCTAAGTGAAAGTGAATGACATCAGTCTAGAAGAGAGAGTAGTTCTAGATTAGATGTATAGAGCCTTGTTGGAATGTATATGATAGATGGAATAGATGAAATAAGTTTGATGATACGGTCTAAGTCTTATATAAATGGTTATGATGATCTATGTTTGTTTTTGAGGATTTGAGATGAGTTTTGATGATGCAAGTATGCTTTCTTTTATGAGATAAGATAAGTTTAGCTAAGACAGATTGTGAGTCAGCATGAGCCTCAAGCTCTTTTACGAAGGAGGACCTCTAGTGTTAGGACCGATTTCGAGTTTAACTCCAGAGAGAGTGAGACCCAATGGGAGAAGGTTAGAGAACCTAAACTCCCAAGATATGAGAATTCTGAGATGTATGATATGATGTCCTAAACTAGACTACTCCTAAGTGATTGAGATGAGTTGCTTTATGCATGATTCCTATAATCTTCTTGAACCCTAGATGTCCTTGGGAAGACCAAACCCTAGAGATAGAGAGAGGCTCGTTATATGTGAACATGAATATGAGAACCTACCATCTGGGTGAGGGAGAGAGCCCAAGACCCTGGAGGAGGTAGCTATGCTAGTTTCAGTGAAGCCTCATGCTCGGGTTGGTGGTTCCTTGTAGGACTCTAGTGGTGTATATGAGATAGAGAGTTGGGAAATAATGTTTCATGGTTACAGATCTATGAAGAGTATGTCATAGCATGTTTTGGTTTGTGCTTATGTGGCTAGAGCTAACAAAGCTATTAGTTAGTGCCAATGAGGTAGATCTAAGAACCCTAGACCGAGAGGGAAGATAAAGTTCTTGCATATGAGATACTCATAGAGTTGAGTTAGCTCAGAGCGACTGAGCATGGCACTACCCTCGTGGTATGGGTCAGGAAAACCTCAATTGGACTATATAAAGTTTTTGTATATGTTCAATTAGCCACTCATATAAGTTTGTCAGCACAACCATGATATAATATATGTAAGATGTGATATAATCTCGAGACGTGATATATAGACATGATAAGATGGAAACTTAGAGATGGTTTAGTAAATATATTTGTATAAATGGTAACCATCTACATGAAGAATGATGATAATGTGAAATTATTGGTTAATCTTGAGATAATTTCACTAGTAAGTGTTGCAATTTATTATGAGCAAGGAAATAAAATTGTATGAATGAAACATGTTACATGAGGTGTTAATCTTAGTGCTTAATAAAGATGAAATATACAGTTTGATAGTTAACACAACATAAAGATTATGACACTGTGATATGATCTATATGAATAAAGTGGGTTAATATAGTTGACCCCCCTCTTAAAAAGTATACACTAATGTTGGAATTTCTTTCTTGAAAATAAATATATATGAAAATCCAAATGTTGAGATACGTCATGACGCAACCTAAGCTCGTAAACCATGTTATATGATGAGTGGTTCACCCTTATTGCACCCTAGATGTTTTTAAAAACCTCCTAACGATAGTTTGGAGATGGCTGGGGAGCTTTATTTTTGGATATGTTGAACCTAAAATAGTGTCATATATGTGGTTGGAGGCAAGATAAGGTTTTCCCTGGAAGTATGAGTATGGTTTACTTTCGAGGATGAAAGTTCTTTTAAGATGTATATGATGTGACAAAGTGGATTTTTGCTTTAATTCTAAGGACGGAATTTCTTTTAAGGTGTGTCAGATGTGATGGAGTGGACTTTTGGAATCCTTAAATGTCCAATGACACAAGTGAAGTCATACATGTTGAGTTGTTTTGAGAATCCCAAGTGTTCTAGTAAAGTTCGAGTGTTGATTGAGGTTTATATAATGATTTGGATCCATAAGTTTAGGCCTACTTGAGGAATTTAATTGAATGGTTTAATAGTTGATTTTCATCACCAAATTGGAGTAGAATGTACCTTGAGAGGTAAGGAAGCTATGGTTAAAATTTTGTGGCGATGGGAGGTTCCTAGAGGGAGTTATATAGGCTTGATATTTGGAAACTAATATGCATCTTTGGTGTTTGATTAGTTTAAGTTGTTGAATAAATAGGTGTCCCACACCCTTGGCTTCTATGTGATTCACGTGGCCTACCTTTGGTCGTGAATCCCAGATCCAGAGGCTACATTCCCAGTGCTTAAGTGAGCCACGGATCATTCTATAGTATGACTTGATCTGGAGGGTTAACAATGGATTTGACGGTGGCATGATTGTCCTCGACCCCTAACGTTTGTGACTGAGATGTGGGGTGCCCATGATTCACCCAGGATGCCACAACGAGGACGTGTGACTAGGAGTGGGTAGTTGGCCTTGCTTCCCATCAGGCATATCCACCCGACCCACACTCATTCGTTACTTCTACCGTAGGTAGAAGAGAGAATGAGACTTGGTCTCTCATTGCCAGCCACAGTAGGGAGCGAGAGGAAAGAACACAACTGAAGAGGGAGCAAGCCATGCAAAGCCTATTGTGGCGGCGTCGAAAAGGCATAGTTGGCCTTCCAATTTATCCGTAGAAGAACTAGTTGGCACGGGAGTTCTTGGACGTCTCGATCTAATATTATATCTGGAGATGTATCTCGTCGGGGTTCACCCTTGCGGCAGCGGCAGCGGCCGCGTCCGGTGAGCAGACGGAGGCACTCTTATGCCTGCGGCGACATCACATGGGCTAGCGTCGAGGAGGAGACGCAACAACAGCTATGACTGGAAATGCAACAACGGCGGCAGGTTCTGCAAGCCGCGAGGTGGAGGCGGCAACTGCTGCTCCCTCGTTGGAGTTCCCCCTGTGGCGGCGACCTATGCAAGGGAGAAAAAGAGAGAAGAAAGGTACCGATCTCTCACCAAGCTGGCGCACGATGCAGAGGAGCAATCGTAGTATCCAACCAGAGACCCAAATGCGGCAGCGCCATCTGCAGAAGCGGAAGGGATTACAAGGAGGTGGAGGTCCACGGCAGTGGCTAGAAGTGCAGCTCACACTAGAGCAGCGATCTGGGGCAGCGCCGGAGAACGAGCAAGTGGCAGCGGGCCTGAGACGACAGAGGGTGGTTTTGTACGGAATGCCTTGATCAGCCACGATGATGCTTGAGAGAGAAGCCACGACGGTGGGCTGTGCAAGGGAGAGAGACGAAAGTCGGGCCTGAGATGGATGCTCTCACAGCAGCAGGCATGGATCGCGTGGAAGCAAAGTCACGCGAGGAGAAGGAGAGTCCAGTCTTGTGAGAACAGAGGGAGAACCTGACCACCCGGTCCAAGCCAAGAAAGTCGGCCGGCTCAGTGTGGGCCAAAAGCTGAAATATGCTCCATAGAAGCCTCGTGTCAGCTTCCAATTGGCCAAAAGGTAAGAAAATTTCAGAATTACCTAGATATTTGATAAATCGTAATAAATAGCTCATTTGTCTGAAAAATACAAATAATATACTGAAATACTCAGAAAAATGCATAGAACAAGATGGAATAGTAATATCAGGTTTTTGATGATTAAATAACAGTGATATCATGTAAGATGTGTTATGCTTGTTTCATGAGTAATAAATGTCAAATGATGATATTAAATTATGGAAAAATGTCAGTAGATTCATAATAATTTTTATAGTGCACCTGATGTCAGTGATGATCATGTTGATGCACGAAATTATGTAATTGCTTTATATGGCTAATTAGTACTAATAAGACTAAATAAAATGCAATAAATGCATGCATGCTCAATAAATGATGAGATTTATAGAAAACCCTCATATCTATAACTGGAAGATAATATATGAATCTGAGATCAGTTATATACATGAAATTCATGTTACATGAAGATGAACCCTAAATACATGGGTTGTAACCCTAATATGTATAACGCATATAAGATATGATTAATGGACACACAAAAATATATGGAACCTAATGTTTAGATGATGTACTTTGATAATGAGATGTAATCTAGAAAATGACATCAGTGAGTTAGCATAAGGCAAGAATACAAGTAATCATGAGAATATCCTAATGAGATAAGAAAACCCTAATGAACACGATAAAGGTTAAGATGATGAGAATCTGATGATAGTATATGATCTTGTCTTCATCAGGTTTGACCTGGGATACATAGTTGACATGAGGAATATATGTGATTAGGTTTGTCTCTTGATCAAGGTACGCCATTACCTCTTACTTGGCTTATTATACAATATGCATGTTTTATATGAGTAGTAAAATACTTGGCATATGGTATTGGATGAAATGATTGTTCTTGCATGATATGTTGTTTGATTTTCTGTACTTATGGCTATGAACACATGAAACATAAGATATCGGATCCACCATATGATAGCACTAAACTCTTTGGTAGTACAGTGCATTGAAGTGATCTCAAACTCCTTGGTAGTAGATCACATGTGTTACATCTCAAACTCTTTGGTAGTAGATCACACGTTAAATGATCTCAAACTCTTTGGTAGTAGATCATAAGGCCTAAAAACATCAAAGCCCTTGGGGGCAGATGTACGAGATATATGATTGAAATGTGATTAAAAATATGTGTTCTCTTTTGTTAATGAATAGCTTTTTGCAAGTACACACTTTTCTTATATTTCTTTAATGCTGCCAAGTATATTAGTTTTATCTTATTTCCAAGATATGATGAGAGGTATATAAAAAGACACGTAGGCGTACTCAGTACAATATTCATGAAATATTGTGCTGACGTGTACCGCATGTAATCTTTTGTTTAGGTTGTAGTTATGCTCTTGAAGATCCAGGATAGTATGAGTTGTGTGGCGAGCTGATGTACAGGTGGACCTGTTGTCTTAAGATCCTATTGTTTAGCTATAGCACATGTATATGTATAGTTTGTTGTTCAATATGTAATATCAAATGTTGTAACAATTCATGTTGTAATTATATGTTGAATGGTGAACATGTGTGTATGGTTTTATTATTGTTCATGTACATGTGCTACTGATGTGTGTTTCCTTCTAACTCCCTCGATTTTCTTCTTCTTAACCTTGTGTGGGGTGTTTAAATTAGAATTCTCACTGAGGTGAGGGATTCAATTTGGACGTCACACATCAGATTAAGTTTTAGAAAATCCGGGGACGTCACAGAGTCTAAGCCTAGAGGCATGCAAATTATCATGGCAAGGTATTGCACATATCATTTATACAAGAGTTTCAATGATACAATTGGCATGAATGCCTACCTTAATGGTTGATTATGGACATTGGTGTAGGCTAGGTAATATATGAATCATTTTTTATATTGGCTCATTAGAAAATTGTTCATTGTAGTTTTTGGATTGATACTTGAGGGTTTTGAATTTGAACAAACACTACTACAGTAATGGTCTATAGGGTCATTTTTTAAGCCTATAGCGTCACTTTTAAACTGACGCTTAAGTGGTCATCGCTAAACAAATTTCTCTATAGGGTCAGATTTTTTAAATAAAGAAAACTGACCTTATATAGTAAAAACCGACCCAAGAGGCTATAAAAAAACTGACCCAAGCGAGAAAGAAACTACACCTGAGGCTGAAAGGTCAGTTATTCCAAACAAAACTGACCCTAGAGAGGTCATGTTAGGTCGGTTATTAATAAAAAATTGATCCAAAAGATTGAGCTGATCCACTAGCCTATAAGATCAGTTATTAGGAAAAAATCGACCCAATAGAGGTACTATAAGGTTGTTTATAAGCAAAAAACTGACCCAATAGAGTACAAAAAATGAGGTGCTTGATTCCAGATACCATAAGGTCCATTATTCGAAAAAAACTGACCCTAGAAAGGACCTGTAAGTAAAGTTATAAGCAAAAAATTACCCAATAGAGTAAAAAAATGATCTATTGATCCCATAGTCTATAAGGTTGGTTATTTCTGCAAAACCAACCCTAGAGATCTTTAAGGTCAGTTTGTTAAAATAACCGACCCTAGAGTTTACAATTTTTTTTAAGAAAACTTTTGCAGAACAGAAATCTTCAAAACAAAAACCTGTAGAATAGATATCTGCTTTATAAAGATCAAAACCTGCAATAGAAAGTAGACTTGCAAATGCAATGATTCAAGCCAAAAATTCATTCCAAAGCCACATTTGCTAGCTTTTATGTCCAATCCTATTCGAATTGGATAATTTCCAAACCACACACATTCATACCAAAAATAATTCATATATCATTCAGTTGAGACATATTCATACACATAGCACAGATCATTCAAAAAATGATAGATTGCAAGCCTGAGATCATATTAAAATTCATGTCAGACACAAAAGTAAATTTGAAAGAGTTCCAAAACCACATACATAAATGGAGCTGACATATGCATTCAATCCAATTCTATATTGACTTCATTTAGAAAAGCACCTAACCACTCTTCTCGGCATTCACTTAAGTCCTTAGGTGTGTAAGGTTGAATTGTAAAGATCTACAACACAAAATGCACATGCTAATATTTTATAAAATGACTGCAACTCACTTGTAAATTTATGATGTTTCTTTATTACCTGATATATAGTATGAATGCCATGTGATGCTTCTTTGACAATAGTTTGCATATATTTCATTACATAGTAGCCACAAGACCATCCATTATTTTGTATAGGACACTACAAATAACGAATAATACTTAATGTTAGTAAACTACTATAAATATAGTTGAGATAAGACTATAAGAGTTGGCATATAAGAGCTAAAATTAATACATATAAGACTAAAATTAATACATATAAGACTAACCATAGTTGACAATTTCAGTTTGTAGCCCCTTGTTATTTCTCCCTTTGGGTCAAGATAATAAAGAGTCATCAATTGTGGGACAACCACCAATAATTCCCAATGTCTAGATCTGAGTAAGAATAAAACAAACATTAAAATAAAGAAATTTATTCATTATTAAAATTATATTGAATAATAATACTTACTGGACATTAAAAGGAATTAGAATAATTTCCATTCCCACACTAGAAAAATATTTGAATGCAGTAGAGAAATACTCATTCACATCCTCAATATGTGTCTCCACCTGACTAGTGACTGAAGGAACTAAGAATCCAACATTCATTATATCAAAGTTTATGGCCTTGTTATATAAGTGGTTGTATACCATTTGTAATAATCTCATATATAGAAATAAGTGAAAAATGTGTATTGGAATTTTCTATATTGATAGATCCTTACCTTATCCATACTTCTAATATCGAAGTATTTAGCCAATCATATCAGAAAAACTCTATAATATCATCAAGAAAAATATAATTGTCAAAGTCACTCCCAGTTGCATCTTCTGTCAAATTGACTAACATTTGTGATCACGAGCTTTGGTTGGCTAAGTATCGACACAAACATTTACATTTACTTCCCAACTCATCGGATGTGGATTCTTGAATAAAAGATGGCTTGGGCATAGGAGGACAACTAGTAGAATTTTTACTTTTTGGTTTACAAACCTGTTAATTATATTACATAGTTATACTACACGAGTTCATATATGTAGTCAAATATGAAAAACATGTAGAATTCAGGTATAACTTGTCATTGATAACCAAGTGTCTAGGCTAACCCACCATAGCATCTTCTAGTTATTCAACTATATTTTATTCAGGATTATATATGGGTAGTGGTTTGTCCCCCATTCCGTCATATACAAGATGGATGGACACACGACAAATGTCATCAGTAATTGGTTGGCAATGCAATGTACCACCAAGGTTGTATACCTTGCCCACTGCCACAACATTATATTATGGAAACCCCAATGTAAGTTTATAGTTCATACCAACCTAGAATTGAAATAATATAAGTTATATACGAAGCGGTAAACCAGATACCTACTACAACTATATATATATCATACTAATAAAACAACATATAGAACAAACTTACTACCTATTGTTGTGGTGGGTCATTGGGAGTGCTCCCATGACCTTCTACAACTAGACCATGGGCTTGTACCTCATCATCTAAGAGACACACAATTTGAATAGGTTGAGAAGGTTGATTAGGCTAAAATGAAGACATTATTTCTTTTACTTTCTTTTCTACTAATGCTTCAACTTCCTCTTGTGTAAGACCTCATGTACGACCTCTTCTAGATTGCGAGGGGCCAAAATAAGACTTGAATGGTATGCCAGCTCCTAATCTCCTAACACATCTAGGAAGCTCCTTCGTACTAAGAGCAACTAATAGTTCATCCATGCGGCCAGTTGGAATGAAATTTCCTTCCTTCCTTTGCTCATGGAGATCAATATATTCATAGTTATTAAAAATATTAAATCACAATCAATTAGATATAAATAAATCAAAGTTTGTGGGAGTTACTCTTTACTTAGTTGGGATGAACTTACCATCTTTTACGCCACCTCCTTAGTTGTAGGGTTGACAATGTCACCTGCTCGATTTTTTCTAGCATCACTCAACTGCAAGTGTCGGGGTGGATGCTCAACTTGAGTTGTACTAGACTCTTCCCCAGAAGAGAGTTGCTTCTCTTATAGTTGGTAGCGGAAGGCATAACCACTGGGCTCCAAGCGATGGTCATGCACATTTTGGCCCATCTATTCTTTTGGGCATCGTGAATATATTGATCATTTAAAATAAGGTATTTCAATTTAGACTTGACAAACATAAATAAAAATATTCACCTCATTAATTGTATAAAAAGATTCATACAGTACATCACAATATTTAATACCTAAAACTCTTCTGATTTCCTAGATGCAACAAATCTTTCCCACACCTCAGGATCTATAAAAATATATTGATTTGTTGCTTTCTTCTTTTGATTAGGATCATCTATATAATCCCTTTTGAGATAGGTCTTAAAAGCCCTCCATCATACACCACAACATTATAGCACTTTTTTCTTATGATCTTTTTCATTTAGATGAAAAACACCATATACATACAAAAGAAGCAATAATGTTATTTTAAAAAGGATATGTCTTTCCAAGCAAACTAAATTAGAATCAATAAACAAAAACATATTAAAATAATATCACTTCAACTCACAGATATATCTTTCCATAGGAGGTCTTTTAAGGCATTAGAAACATCATGCCAATTTTCTATATCTATTGCCACCTTACTGCACGTAGTCGTCCCTACATAATGCTTCAAATCACTATCATGTTCCCTAATAGGTGCTCTCGTGACATCAAACTGGATTGGCAATTTCTCCCCTTTGGCCCTGAGCTCCTGCAGCCTTCGCATCAATGTGGGACCTCTACATTTCTTAGCATCACCACTACCATCCTCATACTGCTCATGCTCAGAATGTTCATCTTCACTTGCCATTTTAGAACAATCTGCAAGTTTACATGATAAAAGAATAGCTACAGGTAAAATTTGTTGCATTAAGGTGTGACAATCATGATATTTGAGATCTATCAACTTCAGATCCTTCTTTGATACTAATATATGAATATTATAAGAGTATCTTTGTGGAACCTTCAAATTATACAAGCACTCACAAAAAGTATTTTTCTTCTGCTTTGACAATGTAACAAGCTGGTGGTAAATATGTGTGGTGACCCCTGATCTCCACTGATAATTCTTTTCTTATACCCATTAATTCTAAATCTTTTCTAGATTTAATGTCATCTTTAGTCTTTCTCGATATATTCAATAGAGTACCAATGATGCTATCACAAACATTTTTTTTTTAACATGCATGACATAAATGCAGTGTCTAATTGACAAGAATCTCCAATAAGGAAGATCCCAAAATATTGACCTCTTCTTGAATAGAGATTTGTCACATGCAAGAGTATGACTACTTGAACTCTTTCCAAATTCATTAACAATATCTTTCACCCTGTCATATAAAACATTTCCTGGTATAGGTTTAGGAGCATTTCATTCCTTTATTGGTCCATTAAAGGTTTTGCATTGCCTTCGATAAGGATGCACTTGTGGGAAAAATCTCTAATGACCAAGATATATGATTTTACCACCATGTTTCAATCAGATTGAATCATTATTTTCCTCACAAATAGGACATGCTTTGTATCCTTTTATGCTACATCCAGACAAATTTCCATAAGATGGAAAGTCATTAATCATGCAAAACAACATAGCACGCAAACTAAAGATCTCTTCACGTGAAGCATCATATTTCATAACACCTTTTTCCCATAGTTTCATTAGGTTATCAATTAGAGGTTGAAGGTAAACATCAATGTCATTTCCAGGTTGCCCTGATATCAATATTGACAACATTCCATACTTATTTTTCATACACAACCAAGGAGGAAGAAGATTGTATATAACAATCATAGCAGGCCAAGTGCTATGTTGGCTGCTTAATGTACCAAAATGATTCATTACATCTGTACAGAGTCCAAGTCTTAAGTTTCTTGGTTCTTTACCAAATTGAGGGTATAATAAATCAATTTTCTTCCATTGTGGTGAATCAAATGTGTGTCGTAAGACACCATCATCGTTGGCCTTTAACTCCCCATGCCAAGACAAATTTCGCGCATCTTCATTATTAGCAAATAAGCATTGAAATCGTGGTATTGTTGGTAGATACCACATCACCTTGGCAGGAGAGCCATTTTTAGCCTTAACTAAATTTTTGGTCTTATACCTTGACGCACCACATTTTGGACAATTTATCAAATAACTATAGTCCTTCTGAAATAGCACACAATCATTTGGACATGAATGAATCTTCTTAGCCTCCATTGCCATTGGGCACATTATTTTCTTTGCTCGATATGTTGAAATTGGAAGCTCATTGCCTTTAGGAAGAATTTCCTTTAACAAAGATAGCAGTGAAGTGAAAGTCTTATCGCTCCACTGGTTTTGAGCTTTAAGAGTATATAATCACATCACAACACTCAACCTCGTGAACTTAGTACAATCCTTATATAATGGTTTTCCAGCATCATGGACAATGTTTGCAAATAAATAAGGTGGATCAATGACATTGTCCGGATAACTACGTACTATCTCATCAACCATATCATCCTTAATAAGTTCATCCTGAATCGGTTCATCATTGACATTATCATCATTATATATATCTTCTATGCCACAACTATTGGTATTGACATATTCTGATCCATAATTAAATTTCTCTCCATGCCAATACCATTAATTATAACCTTGTATGATCCCATTGCATATGACATGATTCTTAATTTCCTCAACAATATCAACTTTCAAATGGTTACCACAATTTCTACATGGACAATAGAACCTATCTGTAGGTAGTTTCCTATGTTCCTCAGCAAATATGATAAATTCATCAAGACATTTGGCAAACTCTGGACTGCAATGGTTCTTGATAGACATTCAACTTCGATCCATTTTCTAGATCACAATAAAATTAATTATAAAAGTGTACCACCTATCAAAATGGTTATTTTTGATACTATAAGTTGTAAGTTTTTATTAATAGGAAGTTAATTACTTTTATACTAAAGTGTACCACCTATCCTATTTTTGAATATTTAATCTCACTAGTAACTGTATAATGTATGTTTAGTTTTCAATGAAATTTTAGCAGCATTTCCCCTAAGTTCTCCAAGTACATCGATGTAAATGGCAAATAACCACCCACATATGTACTCAGAGAACAAATGAGGAAATACTACTAAAATTTTCTTCAAACCTAAACATACAAATACACTAACATCCTAAGTGAGATTAAATATCCAAAAATAGTCCCAGACCAGGGACTATCCAAAATTTACTCCTAATGAGTAAATTTTGAATGGGTTTATAAGTTAAAATATAAATGTATTATTGTCATATTTATATATTAAGTTAAACATCATGCATCAATTATCTCATCTATAAACCCTAAAGTGTCAATCTGAGACTACACAATGTATACCCTCATATTTCTAGAATGTATACAATGATTACATATGTGATTCATAATAAAATGTAGATATGAAAGAATACATATTTTTATTATTGGTTGATTTACTAGTCAATTAAAATGAAAAAACAATGAAACTGACCTGAGGCGCGAAGATGAAAATGAGAGAAGATAGTGGGCAGTGGAAGGCGTGCAGGTGGAAAAGAGCAAGAGGATGGCCATCGAGCGTCAGAGCTACTATTTGCAAGAGGATGGCTGTCGTGAACGACATGGGTAAATCAAGAATACTTCCATAGCTAAACATTCATTATATGTATTGAATTGAAGAATCAAATAGGTGCTCTTGACAAATATAAACTGAAGGGTGTAAGTTAAACATCATGCAGGCTCTTTTATAATAGACAACACGTGGATGCGACTAGGAACCAAGGCATACAGTTAACGGAATGGTCAGTTGCCTTCATGGTTGCATAAGACCATATGCAAGCAGACATATTCTGGGTCATACAACCACAAATCGGCTACCCAGTTTAGGGATGGCGCGCCCACCCCTGGTGCCTCCCCGCCTTCCATCACCACTACCCAGTGGTGAAGCTAGGAATTCTCAACAAGGAGGGAACATAGAAAATAAAAGATTAAGTAATTGTAAGAGTTGAGGTAGATTCTTTTCTTCATTTCTAATATAGGAAAAGATTTCTAATAATGGATGGATCCTTTCATTTTTTGATTAATTATTCAGATAAATAATTTAAACCAGATAGTTATATGAGTGAATCAAAAAATCTTATCAATTTATAGTAAGAATATTAATCCCATTCCCTATGTACAAGAGTAAAGAGGCAAATATAAACAGTGCAATGTTTATCCCAAGACGAAGATTGCTTTATGACTAAGATTATTTTCTTAGTCATGATATAGTTGTGATCAGGCAGTGATGAGCCTCAACACCAAGATCATAGGTGTTGAAGAGCTTCCTAATAGGTGGCAGCATGTAGTAGGGGTAAAATAGGGGAACCTCCCTCAGTTCAATGAGTAAATAAGAGAGGGAGGTTATTCTAATGATACTACTCAAGAATAATGGAAAACGATGTAGACTTTGACGCCTTTCACCATCAACAGGGGAAACTACCACATATTTGAGTCCTCACTGGACCTTGTTGGCCCAACGATACTCCTATAGATGGGAGCAGGGATGCCTTGCATCTAGGTCAGCCAAGTAGGGAGGAAGTTAGGCCCAGACAAAGGATTTACATGTTCTCAATAGATGACAGTGGGATGTTCCTCACCCCCAACCCATCTTGGCAGATGAGTTCCCACAACCCAACCCATCCTGACACCATCAACAGCCGTAGGAAACCCTAAACAACCTTGTCGAGCAGGTCAGTGGCTCTTGGCCCCGTGGCGGTGGTGCCTACATTAGTTCAAAGGTAAAAGACGGTGGCCAACCTTACGTCTGCATTCGGGTGGTAGCGGCGGCGACGAGGCTTTATCTTTTTAGGGGGGGATTGTCGGACCGGCACGACAGATGCAAGGTCCTTCTCTACTCACCCCAAAGAGGCAGCGACAAGGTTCTCTACTCATCTGAGAGCGGTAGCGGCAGCTAGCTAGCTAGCTTCTCTATTCACGCGATCCAGAAAATGAGCTGGATGGGTTCCAGTAAGGTTATTAATCACCCAACCTCTAAGGTCGGTTTTGAGATCTAAAACGGACCCAAGAGTCTGGTGTCCGCACTAACACTATAAGGTTGGGTAAGTGGAAAAACTCGACCCTAGAGAGACCACCTACACGGTCGGGTATTTAGAGAAAACCGACCCAAGAGGTCGCACATTTCCATGGCCGGTTAGCCTGTAAAACTGACCTAAGAGGTCCACATCCAAGGTCAGTTGTTTTGAAAAAATGACTCAAGAGAATTAAACAGTGTCCGATTTTTTTGTAGATAGCTAAGGTCGGTTATTTAGCAAAAATCGACCCTATATCTCAAGGAACGAAGGCAAATTCGAGCCAATTTTCACTACGGGAAATATGTTGGGTTGGTTTTATGATAAAACTGATGCAATAGCGTATTAGGTCGGTGATTCTAGTAAAAATGACACTATGGGCAGCGACGTTATTGGACAAAAATGTAGTAGTGAAAATAATAAGACCGATAATTAATTAAAGACCTAATTATTATTGCCCCAATTTTAATCAAATCATATCAAATCAAAAATTAGTTTTGACAAAATTGCAAATTATTTTGTAGAATCAAATGGAAACAAACAACAATCACTTTTCTCTATGACCAGTCCTTGAGAAGGACAAACTTGTTGGGAACAACTTCCATGACTGGTTTAGGATGATGAGAATTGTTATCACATAGGAGAGAAAGCTCTATGTCTTAGAGACACCAGAACCAGAGGAACCACCTCAGAATGCACCAAGGGATGACAAGGATGCTCATAAAAAGCATACATAGGATGATGTTGATGTCAAGCGTCTGATGCTATGTTCTATGAACAATGAGTTGCAAACTCAGCATGAAAACATGGGGGTGATATAGATGGTAACACATCTCAAGAACGTGTATCAAGATTAGGCAAGACAATAGAGAGATAATCTCTCCAAGGTGATGTCCAAGTGCCACATGGAAGAAGGAGATCCAGTAGGTCCTATTATGCTCAAACTAATTGGTTATATGGAGAACCTAGCTAGACTGGGATTCCCAAGACTTGGCCACATACATGATTCTGCAGACTCTGCCAGAATCATATAGTTAGTTTGTCATGAACTACAACATGAATGACTTTGACAAGTCGCTGATAGAGTTATTGGTCATGTTGAGGACATCTAAGACACAAATGAAGAAAGAGAAGCCCAAGTTTGTGATGATGATCATAAAGACAAAGGGGAAGTCAAAGGAAAAGGCAAAGCTAAGAAACGTTCTAAAGATATCCAAAAGCCCAAGTCTTGAGATCTCAAGGATGGAAAAGAAATAAAGAGGCGATTGTCACCATTATCACAAGCCTGGACATTGGAAGAGAAATTGCCCACTATGGTTAGAGGAACTAAAGAACAACAAGGATGGCACTGAGGCCTCCACTTCATATATAAACCATATAAGATAAATTTGATAACTTCTTAAAATTTGGTATATGATACTAGATAGAGATTTGACATATTGATGTGTAGGATCTGACAAGAATTTAAATCCCTTAGAGAAGGACAAAGATGGACAAGGCGGATCAAGTGCTGACAAAGACAAAGTCTACATTTAAATTTATCTTATCCTAATAGGCATGTAATAGAGTTATTAGAACTACTATTTCATTATGTCATTCGAGTAAAAACATTTTCTTTATGTATCTTGTATAGATAAGGATGATTATCAATAAAGAATTATTATTACTTCTATTTCAAAGATACAATCTTGCATGGCATTGTCCCTAAAACATCTTGTGATATTTATTAGAAATGGTCCAAAGATGAATGTTTATAATGTTTATATCCAATAATTGATAACTCAAGACCACCACTAGCATTAGTCATCTTGTACGAATATGAGAAGTGCATGTTGATGTTGATCTAGATTCCCTTGGTTATTGAACCTAAGGAAACATGAAAATCTTATTTACGCACAAGTATGACATGAAATCCTTCACTAAATGTAGTGATAATAAGCTTTCCATTAGACCTCATACATATTATGCATGAAGATCTTATGGAATAAATTCTATATTAACTAATACTTCATTTTAATTAATTGGTAATGTGGGATATGTACCAAATGGAATGAAATCATTAATCTCTTGAAAATGTTCAAGGATATTGTAAATGAAGTGTGACATTGATGAAAGTATTAAGATACTTTTATATGATCAAATGTTGAAATATTTTATATCAATACCTTGAGTACCTTCAGGAACGAACTGTGATGATGCACTCACTAGACAATCTCTCTGAACATGATGATTTGTCAGAATGAAGGAATTATAGTGTAATGAGTCATGATATAATTATCAATTAATTCAATCTTCTTATATCCTCACAAATATATACCTAACACTAAATCATGTACCACATTAATGGTTTGTAATTCATATATGATATGATTTAGGAATGTCCCAATTAATATAAAGGATTGAAAACCATCTTGAGAACGTAGTTTCTTGAGAAGGTTTATCCATAAACCATGATAGTTCAACATCACTATTAATCCCTATCCAATAACAAAATTGTTTTGTTAAAAGGATAACGGGGCTCCTAAAGAATCAGTTGGAGTAAAAGTAGAACTCAAAGCATTCGAGATCGACAATGAGGTACAATGAGAACAATGAGAATAAAAAGTTGTTGTGGAATCTCAGGTTCATCATGTAATATACAACAAAATATTCTACTAGAACACATCTAAGATTAGAGGATTGTGAATCCATCAATTTAGATGGGTTAGTCATACATGATGAGCCAACTAGTCAACTGGAAGCTTTCTCTGCGCTATATGGAATCCATGTAAGCTAACAAAGGTAGGACCTTGATGGTGCCACCTAAAGAGTACAATAGAGTCTTATTATTAGGACCTACATTGATAACATAAAAAGACAGATTGGTTGAATAAATCATGTTTAAAATGTTGAACATGATAGAAATTCCTTTACCAGTTTTCATTGTTGTTGTTGTAGTTAGAATGAATTATGAGATTTAGCATATGAAGATTGAAATTGGATTCCTTTAAGGGAAAACATCATAGGATGTGTACGTGACACAACCTAAAGGGTTTTGTAAATTCAAGAATGCAAATTAAGTCTATAAACTAGAAAGATCAATCTGGGATTGAAACAAGCACCTCACAGATGGGATCTTATGACTAGATAAGACAGCCAAAGAGTTTGACTTAAATCAAGACAAAAGTTGAAATCTGTGATTGTAAAGATTTAGTGGCAGCATATATAAATATTCCATATATGATGAGGAATACCATCTCAACATTGTGAATGTTGAGAACTAGCATGAAAACACCTTCACCTATGAAGGTATAGATGAAACATCTTATAAGATAAGGATCAAGACCTATGAGATAGTTCTACAAAGTTTCACAAATGGAAGTTTGAGCACATAAAACACCAATGTGTTGAAGGAGTTCAACATGGATGGATTCAATGAGAGAGAATTCAGATTAGTTTCTCGTGAACCCTATATTCCTATTCTTGTAAAGAATGGAAATATCACGAATAAGATTCCATGGGCCAGCCCAAAAGTGAATCTATCATGAATGCAATAAATGTGTTTATCCCATACAATATTATACGTATTGAAATGACAAGATAAGTCAAACTTCAATAAGGGTTATTAAAGAGTCATTGAAAGATATCCATTAGTACTTATGAAGTACTTAAGGATAAGATTGCTATTCAATAAGGATCGTAATAAAAGGAAGAGTTGGATGTAAAGAGTTACATCAATACAGGCTTCCATGATGATAAAACTTATCACAAATTAAAATATGTTTGATTTAAAAGAGAAGTGTTGATTATCTGGAAAGGTTTCCAAACTAATAGCCATTAATTCTAATTTACAATAGAAGCCTAGTGTACTTGTGTTGTGAACACAGAGTGATACTATATCAAAAAGTTCATATGATGAATTTATAGATATTCTGACCCTTGATGACTCAATAGAGATGTTGTAAAATAAATGGAGCTAATTCTTAGGCAAGGAATATCGATGCCATATTACAGGGGTTTTATCAAAGAGAGAAGAGATAAGAAACATGCAATATATTGACTATAAGTAGTAAAGTGTTGCTAACATGCTCAATGGAATCAACACAACAAAAGCATGTTGGACATGTTTAGATCACTAGTTATGCCATTAGAGCCAATCATAAATTGATTGGCATGGCATAATTACCTAAAAGGATTTTATTAATAATAACATATAAAAGGCAACCTTCCAATTCATCTATTTCACTCAGTTATGAGATAATGAGGATACAAAGTGAATGTCTAGAGAATTATATTACTTAATGACGTATGTTGTCAAGTTACTAACCTTGTGGATGAGATCATACAGATGTTAAGAGTACATATACATATTCTCGTTATGTCCCTAATCAGTTGTTATTGTGGAAGGTTGATAGACAACAATAACACATAAGATCAGAGTGTGAGTTGGTTGATGACTAAATCTCATTGGTCATGATATGGAAATATCAAACCAAGCACACAGATACATGTTAGGGAACATTGTATCAGACAGACCAACCTTGAGAGTGATACATGGTTTTGTGGTCACAATCATCTCTAATAGTAAAGGTGGTGATTGTGATTCTTAGACCTGAAATCACTACACTCGTCACATGTCGTTGGGTATACTTTGACATCATCACACACAGTCATGAAGCATGGGTTGTTATAACAAAGATGATTGGGTGACTTTGACACATGGGGATAGATTGTCAGTGATAGATATTAGATTTGTCCCTCCTACTGGAGTATGAGAAAGACATGCTCCTGGCCACTTGATAAGCAAGACTGAGAAAGACATGCTCATGCACATGTGAATCAATATATGATATTGAGGTCACATTATCTCAGACAACCTGCTCTTGGTTCAAGAAACATGGATTCAACATTGAGAGGTTGACCAACCATGTCTTGAGTTAAGCCTGGATATCAGAGACAAAGGAATTACACAATAACTGCAACACCTTACTCAGATTTTAGGTTGAACTTATTCTCCAACTTTCCATTTCACTTGGATATCACTCATATGTGACTAGGCACCATTCTTTTCTTGTGATGTCATAATATAGTTATGGACATTCACTACCAATGTGACATGGGACCGATAGGGTCACACACATATGAACTCATCTAGAAGAGGAGTTTGATCTTGAATGACAATTGGATTGATTACTAAGTTTAGGTATTCAATTCACATCACTAATTGCTCGATTGGCTGACTAGGTCTGCCAAATGACCATCCCACTGCGTGACACATCCGTTTGGTAGCCAGATTGGCATCTCAAGTAGTTGAGACATCCGTTTGGGGGTTAGGTTGAGATCGATTTGGCTATGTTTTGCGGTTGAACTGATTGACTCATCTCAACACATCAGATGGCCATCTAGGTGAGTGATATAGGTGTTTTTCTTGGGTGAGATGGCCCACTTGGGTCAAACAAAGATTTTGGATGTTTCCCAAATACTTTCAATCTTTTTATACTTGAGGAACAAGGATATTAATATGAGATATTAATCGGATTTGAAATAGCCAATTTTTTTTCAGATTGTGAACTGTCAAACGGCCATTTGGCAGTGTGAGATGACCGTATGGGTGTGCAAAATGGTCATTTCAGTTGTTTCTTGTTGGGAAAATTCAAGATCTTCTGGTCCTTTCCATTCCCACTCATTAATCTCGTATCGAATAGCATGTGGGAACCTTAACCCTAGCCTCTACTATAAATAGAGGGATATTGGGGACTTCCCAGAAGACAACTACATCACAAACAACTGATAATTAGTTCCACTAACAAATGTTGTCCTCTGTGGTTGTCGTAACCAAGAGATCCCAAGAAAGTCCTACTCGACAATGAGGGATAGCCAAAGGGAGAGAACAACAGATAGTTGTCGTTGTGGGACAGCAAGTTGGTGACTAGTACACCAATAGGAGGGACAACTCCTTTTTGTCCATTCTTGGTGAACAATTGGAGTTCTAGTTGGTCTGTGTGGACTACTCTAGAGGTAGGAGTCCTATGGCTACTGCTTAGAGAGCAAAATCAACATACAATCTTTGTCCAGACAACCAGAGTCATTGTAGAGGTTGCACATACATTATTCATTGTGAAGACCAGGAGTTGTACAACCACCGTCTAAGAGAAACTTGTCAGTAATTACAAAGAAGTGAGTTTTTTCATTGGACTTGCTCCAATATCAGCTATAACTCACTAAAACCATCCTTCCTCTTTCATAGTAGTTGATGTGATCTTTCTATTAAGGGAATACATATAATTAAAATTTTGTTTCTGCTACTATACTATGTGCTTGTATAACCCAACAAGGATTACCCTCAACATAACATTCACATGCACTTTTGACCACACCATAAAATCTAGGACAATCCAACTAGTGGTTTAAAACTGAAAAGGTATGCTCGGGCAAGGTTTATTAACCAAATCCAATTGCATACAAGAATGGTCTCTATTAGGGTGAGCACCCAGACTCAGTGACACATTGGGGAATTTGTCAAACCATCTTTCATTAACTAGCACTTGGCCTATATTGTTAGATATTCTACATGAATGTATCCTCTTATTGTGCTAGGACGTGATACCACCTCTCCTATTCCCTTCAATAAAGTTGGCCACTTCAACAACTTCATTGAATCTCATAATGATAGATTGGGAATTGGGAGTCCCCCAATCTTCTCCTTAGATTGTCTAATATGTTGCTATGTATTCCTAGAGATCTAATCATATGATGATTGTAATGGCATATCTTGTAAATGATTTTATTAATAATAAAAGGCAATCTTATAATTTATTTTGTTATTGAGTTATGATATTATGATGTAAGATAATAAATGTCTAAAGAATGATATTTCTCAGTGATGTATGTCTTCAGTTTGAGGACCTAAATTATGAGATCATAATTATGATAAGAGTATATGCATTCTTGATATGTCCCTAGTCAAATGTTATTGTGGAAGGATAATAGACAACAATAACTCTAAAGACTAGAGTATGTGTTGGTTGGTGACAGAGCCTCATTAGTCATGATATGTGATATCAAACCAAGAACATAGATACCTATTAGAGAACACTATATCAGACATAACCATCTTGAGTGTGATACATCGAACCATGAATGATAGTCATAGTCATTCCTCATTGTGATGGTGGTGATTGTGGTTCTTAGCCCTACAATCACTACACTCATCACATGTTGTTTGGTATGCTTTGACATCATCCGTCGTGATCCTAAATAATGGTTTCCATAAAGGTGGTGCTCAGGTACACTATGACACATGGGGATGACTGTGGGTGATGTAGATGGGAATTTTCCCTCCTACACAAGTTTGATATTGTAGCCATGTGATAAGAAAGAGTGAGAAATGCATGGCCATGATGATGTGAGTCAATATGTGATATTGGACATACACATATCTCAGACAGTCTTCTCTAGTTCAAGGAACATGGATTGAATGTTGAAGAGGATGATGATTCCATGTCTCGAGTTCAATTCAGATATCATAGACAAATGAACTATACAGTCACTATAACACCAATCACATATGATATGTTAAGTTTTTCTCCAACTTCTCCAATTACTTATCTAGCAATGAAGTCTTGCTATATACCAATCATTTCTTGTGAAATCATAATATGATTATGAATATCATTGCCAACGTAATGTGGAGCCTACCGGGTCACACACATAGGATGTAAATAGAATAGGAGTATAATTGTGGACGTGAGTGGAATGGTTTCAAATTAAAGTGTTTAGCAAAATTAAGTATATTCCATTGTTAAGTAGATTGACTGATCCAGAGCGATTAACTAGAGATGGATAATGGAAATTAGTTAATCAATTAATGTGATTAATTTCTTAATTATATGATTCTTGAATATATTTTTAATTGTCCATGAGCAGCTTGTTTTAAACACGGCCACAACCCTTTTGTTTTCCTAAGAGTTTTGGGAAACCCCGTTTCCTTTCTCTGCTATTTACAGGGGAATGACAGCCATATTTTGGCTAAGGCTAATGTGTTGGTATGTATGTCTAGAGATCCAATCATATGATGATTGGAATGTGGCATTAGATACCAGATTTTATAATAAAAAAGGTATTTTTGTCTGTTATGTTTATCTCAGTCATGATATGATGACACATATGTAAGTATATGTCTAAAGAATTATGTTACTCAATGATGCATGTCTTAAAGTATGTGACTTGAATAATGAGATCATACGGATGCTAAGAGTACATACATTCTTGTAATGTCCCTAGTCTGATATTACTATGGAAGCATAATTGATAATAGCAATACATAACACTAGAGTGTGTGTTGACTGATGACAAAGTCTCATTAGTCATGATATATGATATCAAGTCACTCACACAGATACATGTTAGATAATAGTGTATCGGACAGACCGACCATGATAGTAATAACATGGAGACCATGGAATGGTAGTCAAAATCATATCTCGTAGTGACAGTGGTGATTGTGGTTCTTCGACCTGAAGTCACTACACTTATGACATGTTGTTGGGCATAGTTTGACATCATCAAATGTAATCATGAAATATGGGTTGCCATAAAGGTGATGGTTGGGTAGCTTTGACACATGGGGACAGAGTGTGAGTGATATATATGGAATTTGTCCCTCCTACATGAGTTTGATATCTAAGGCCTCTTGATAAGTGAGATTGAGTAATGTACGGATGTACTTATGTGATTCAATATATGATATGTGAACTCACATGCATCTTAGACAGTCTGCTCTGGTTCAAAGAACATGGATTGAATGTTGAGAGGATGATGATTCGATGTCATGAGCTCAATTTGGATATATGAGACAAAGGAACTATACGATTATGGTAAAACCAATCACAGATTGTAGGTTAAATTTGTTCTCCAACTTTCCAAATTACTTGGATAGAAATGATGTGTGACTAGGCACCACTCTTTGCTTGTGATGTCATAATTTGTTATGACATTCAGTGCCAATGTAATTCTAGATGTATAGGGTCAAGCACACAAGATACACGTGGATTAAAGGAGTGTATTCATGAATGATGTTTAGATTGAATGATAAAGGTGTTTATGCATTCCATTAAACAATAGATCAATTTAATGGATTTAGAATCATCAAGTTCCAGTGTTGGACTAACTATTTTAAGTTTCAAGTTGATTAGAAACTGAAATGGTCGACATATGCTAGAATGGGGGCACAAGACGACTGTCTCGCTTGTACGAGATGACTGTCTCATGTGAGCAAGATGGCCGTCTCGCGTAGTGGTTGTGAGACAATTGTCTCGCGTGAGCAAGATGACCAACTAATATAAGCGAGACAACTAGTTTACGGTCGTGAGACGACTGGCTCATGTGAGTGAGACGTCTTGGTTTGTGGGGAAATTTGATTGCATCAAGGACTAATGTTGACGTCATGTTGTGCATTAATTGGATTTGAATTGCCAATTTGATTTAGAATAGAAAACTACACGAGACTACCGTGTCATTGTATGAGATGACCATATTGCTTACAGAACGACCGTTTCACTATGTGATACAACCATCTTACAACTCTCAAGTTATAGAACATTCATGATCCTAGACCCTTCTACTCCCAGACTGATCAGGAACCCTAACCTTGGCCTCTACTATAAATAGAGGGGTACTGGGGACTTCCCAAGACACATAATGGAGAATCAATTGCATGGACAATTGTTGTCCTCTCTGGTTATGGTAATGAATAGAGAGCCCATGCGAGTCCTACCTGATAAAGAAAGTGATAGCAAGGGAGAGAATGACTGAGGATCAATTATGGAAGAGCATGTCGACGGCTAGTATGCTGACAGAAGGGGACAACTCCTTCCCATTGGCTCTGATAGCACTATGTAGAGCTCCCAATGGCCTGCTTGGTCTACTCTAGAGGTGGGAGGTTGTCATATATCACTTGGAGGACATCATCAACTCGTAATCCATGGCGAGTCCACAGGAGATGATGCAGATGTTGTTTTAGTCTGCTATTTGTGGTGAAGCCCAGGAGCTCCATAGACACCATCCAAGAGCAATGAGATGACAGTTGTAGTTCTATAACTATGATGAGTATGTCTCTTAACCTGCTCCAAGACTAGGAATATACTTGAAACTATACTTTTCATTATATAGTTTTTGACACGATCTGTTAGTTTATGGGGAATATGGCTGTAAAAGTTTTGTTTCCACTGCCCTATTTCCCAACATAATATGCATATAGTGAGGTTATTGTCTTGTACATGAACCCTAGTCGTCATTTTCCCCAAGTGAGAGAGAAGGAGAAAAACCAACACTAGCACATCCTCAAATAGAAGTGTACTCCTTCTCGTTGGCTTCAGAAGCATGACATGGACCCAGTCAATCTACATGGATGAAGTAGAGATATAGACATTGTTGTGCCAACGTTCGAAGGATGGAGGAGGACCGTCATTCATGCTAGGAGTGGTGCACATCACCAGGTGAAGGGACGTTGTTAGACTTGATACGGAACAAGGTATATCCCTAAACCCTCCTTCTCAATATGTCATTATCAATGAGATCCTCGAGTACATGGAGGAAATTTTATTGCTTTTGTTTTGCTTGTCGACTCCACATGACCCAACATAACATTGTTACAATCACCCACAACCTGTTGAGGCAACTCGTGTTGAGTACCACAGACAATCACATCCCAAAGTTGTCTTTGTACTATTTCTGAATTAGATCCATAAGCAATAGATACAACACAGTAGAAACTCCCACAATTGGTGTGACTGAGAGTGAGGAGTTTTTCCATGTAATGGATCTCTTGGATATCCCAAATGCCATGATTCCAACCAATTGTAATCTTATCTCCTTCAACCTAATCAAGTTTAGAAGTAAAATTCCGACCTTTACAAAACAAACCTTCCACATGGTGATCCAATTCATTTCTAATCCTCATCTCCAGACAGATTACAATCTCAGATTTCCCATGTTCGAGTATCCTCTGAAGGGTGAGTTGAGAAGAGTGGTGTTTTGGTTAACTAAAGGACTAATTATCTATCCATTGCTGGAAACACATGTTTTGAGACATCAAGTACTAATATTTTGATTTAACTTTTGGTATGGTTGAAAATAATAAAGGAAAGGAAGAGCACTCTAAAAATTGGAGAAAAAGGATATTCCATGAGATAATTGTATTATTTTAAAAAATATGTAAAAGTAGTAAGTTTTTTATGAGAAAGACATCCCAATAAGTCTCAATTAATAAATATAATTTGAGAAGGTATTCATTGGTTTCTGTGAAATATAGATAATTAGTGTGAAGGATATACCAAGGAGGGAGATAAAAGAACACATAAACTAATTTAAAAATAAAGTGCAATGCTTTTCTTTATGAATTTTTGTGTGTCAATCAATTATAGTTGGCAATTAAATTATGGAAATTTGAATTCCTATATTGGGAATCTATAAACGGTGACAAAAATGAGTAAGCGTGAGAGACTAACAGAATAACAAAATTGAAATATTCTTTCCTTGTTGGTTTTGGATGGTTGAAAGACATCTTTTAAATAGAAAGGAAGTGATGGTAATTGGTATACCAAAATCACATCTAGTCAAAGAAGAAAGAAGGAAAGAGACCAAGAAAAATAAAATGAAGAAAATACTTTGGTTAAAATCATGCAATTGTATACATGGAAAGGAGTAATTCCCATTTTAATAAATCTTCTAGTACGGGTATCTACCCATGGCGTAAGAATATAATGCTTTTGTCAATGTTTAATGTGTATGGAAACATTTACATATCAATAGACCCTGACTCATAGTAGACTCTCACCGTAACAGTACAAGGAAGATATGAGGAGGAGATAGTGTATATATGGGATGGTTTCATACAAACCCATCCTACCCTTCATTCTCTCTCTCAACAACACCATTTGCCAGAACTTTGTCTCTCCTTTCCCCCTCACCTTCTACATGCCATGAAGCTTAGACCATTACGTGAGTAGTGGTGTAGTGCATCCATATGAGGAAGACAACTATCACCAAGTTCTGACTTCCATCTAGCCCTCCAACTTCTCTAAAACTATGAGTCCATGGGTAGTAGACATCCACACAACCCTTCCCAATCATCTTCTCCCAACCTACTATTTCTTGGCAGTAGCAACACTTCACCAAATTAATAGAATGGGCGGCTGACAAGGGAATGAGGACGGTGGCAGAACTCATTTTCTGGGAACTCTAGTTCAGTTTTTAGAACTTAAGTTCCATTCACTTCCATGTGATTGGTTTGTTGTAAGTGTAAATATGGAAATTTAATATAAATTTGTTAATTTTATTGTGTGAAATATAAAAAGTAAGAATGACAAAAAATTAAAGAAAAAAGTATATATGTGACTAATCATAATATTTTTAACCATAATAACATCAACAAGCGATCATGATGTGGATGTTTCTCCTTTGAAAATATTTTAATGAGATACAATTATAATTTTTATAAAAATATTGGGATTCAAATAATATTATTATATTTTAATTTTACTTTGTATGTATAAACTATTGTAATGATATGTACATTTTATGTGTTTGTAACTTTAAGTTTTATTTCATCATTGTTTAATAATATTTCAACTTTTCATGTATGATTATAGTTCATTATCATTTTTCACATTATATTATATAAACATAAAGTATACAAATATGTTAGGGAAATCACATTTTGTGTCACATGGTGCAGTATAAGTACTTTTTTGTTGTGACATCCTTCTATCACACAGACAACAAAATGCCACGTGAAAATGTGCGGAACCGTCATAAACATCGTATTACCAAAAACACGGGTTAATTAAAACCAATTGCGGAAAGCAGATAAGAATGGAACTATTACAACCAGATCGACATCCTGCAAAGAAACATGTTATATAAATATACATAAACTTGATACATGTCCATAGATCATAGGATCCAACTGTCTCTTATCCATAAAGGATACATAACCTATTTATATACATATCAGACCTAACCAGGTCAACAACAGGATAAGAAAGCCATATCAACTATACATCGTGAAAATTCATCAAAATACCTCCAAGGACCTGAGAGTACAGGGATGACTCTAGGACTCTACTACAAAAAAACACCCAAAAGTAGCAGCATATCCACCTCTTGCCTTCTATTGTTCTTCTTGTTGCTCAGCTACAACACCACTATCACCTTCACGTCTAGCACATCCACTTAAAAAGGTTTTAAACCAACAGGGTGAGACACACATTCCCAGGGAGAAACATAACCCCCAACGAAGCTATAAAACCTCAAAGGAGAGCTATAACAGATAAAGCAAGTGACTGATATAAGAAAATTATATGTGCAGCATACTGAGCAGAACTAACTCTATAACATCTTACTAGGATATCTAAGAGCCATATAAATAGATAATATATAGAACATGATTGACAAGACAAGTCTAATAAGATCTTATCATAACATCTGAGGAACATGTAATTAGTTTCAAGATAAAACTAGGGCAACTATTCAAACAAGGCCTCAACCAATGTTCCGTGTTTGCCCTAAGAAAATAACTATACAAATGGATTACAATTTATTATGCCCTGAGGAAATGAGTCGTACCGCTAAAATCCAACCTTCGGTTGCGAAACCCAAAGATGGTTCCATACAAGGTCAATGGAAGAGCTGGACTCCATGACCTCAACCTCCTCGTGGTCAGTGCATGATAATCCAAAGCATGACTACAGTCTCATGCTTAAGTGACCTCAGTCACAGGGTCAGCTCCTGCAGGCTACCCTTTCCTCTAGCCTGCCTTGGTACAGGTCTTGATGTTAGCATATCTTGAGCCACGGGCATGTTCACCGTGCTCCCGAGCCATGAACGCATTCATGCTCCATCACACTGATCCATGGGACTATTCACCATGCTCTATCATACTGAGCCATGGACGTGTTCACCATGGTCTATACACATCTTGAGTCTACAACTGCAGTTGCACTCTAATCCTCCTATTATTAGCTAGGAGAAACCCTGCATATTCAACAATATGTGCTCCGGGTTAACCGCAGGAGAACCCATTTCACCATCACCATTTAGTGAGGATGATGGATCTATGGCCAGGGCAAACTACATGAAAGGTTCATCTGTAATTAATTAACATATTTTAAGCGGATTGCAAGATTCGACCAAATTATGTAACATGTAAACTAAAACACAAGTAAACAACATAGATCTCATTATCATGTGTTACACTATCACTCTTATTCTCAAAGCCATCAAAAACATCTTGATCCATCACAAGGATCCAACATTACATGTTACCACTTGGCCTCTTGCCAATTATCAAGATCCATCTCAAGGATCAACATTACAGGGACTCAATCCCATCATCAAGGCACACATTCCCATTCCATGGGTAACACCCATCATATATCTCTGGGTTCATCATAACCTTTGATGTTCCTCATCATGTTACTATCATGCCATTACCATGGCCTCATCGTACAACTATTACCTACATGGTTAGTGAAATCACAATGGAGCAATGATACTTGTACAAGGAACATTTACAACTCCTTACTTTATTATGAGACTCAACTATGCAACATAGATGAGTGTATCAAAGCATAGAATTCTTATACATATATATCAAAGTATAACAACATCATATACCAAAGCATAACAAGCATTAGGGTTACCAACCGAACATAAGGTACAACCCTCAATATAGGTGTATCGGGTAAGGAACAACCTTCACCAAAAGCATCTAGGGTAAGGGATAGCCCTCATCAAAGTCACAACATATCTTACCAAAGAGTATCGATTACAACCAAACCTTATAGGTATCGGCTAGAGGCAACTAGTCACATCTAGTTGTGTCGGCCAACACCCACAACGGGCAAGCCACAAGCAAGCTGATAATGAGCAACACCTCCTCAAGTTTAACGCCCAAGATACCATGTCGGGCTACACTCTAAGGACCAACCTATATCGCCCAAACAACACACTCCTATCTCCCATCTAGGTCAAAATGCACAAGACAAAATGCCCAGCCAAAGGGTGAGCCCTACCATATCGGATAACACCCATATAGGGCAACGCCATAATGGGTAATGCTATATCAATTAACACCATGGCGAGCAACGCGTCATAGTAGGCAACGTCTCCAAGACAGAGTGTCAGGCAACACACTCAAGAGGGTATCATGCAAAGCAGAAGGGCCATGTCGCCAAGTGCAACACCCAACGCCCAACACAACCCCCATATTGTCCAAAGAAACATCAAGGTAGCTACCCATTGTATCCTACAAAGAAGACAAAGAGGCTGCAAGCTACCCTATCGCCCAAGGAAACTCTAACGTCAAAGCTAGGGTTATATCAGCCAAAGGTTAGAGCTCACCTCACAACTTAAGGAAGGAGGGGTGTTGCTCAATCATCAGGGCATGGCCTAACCATGTCATCCAAAGTACCCAAGAGAGGATGTCAACCAAGCACCATATTGGCCAACGACATATTGCCCAACAACATCTTGGGTAAGGATCCATGTCAGTAAAGAAGATCAACAAGACATCCATCAAGCATATTGCCCAAGCTCAACCCTAGAAAAGGGATATCGGGTAACTCAAGCATCCAACACACTTCACTCCACATCGGGTTAGGAAACCTTGTAACCATGTCATCCAAGAACCACATAACCTATCGGGCAAGGTACCATATTGGGTTGGTCATCTTCAACCTCAAGGCTTCCACCAAGAAACTCTAATAGGTCAAGAGAGTTGGCTCACCTATCAACAACAAAGTGAGAGGGGTTTTGCACAACTTCCATCACATATCGGGCAGCAAGGTGGGTCATCACCATATTGGTCAACCCTCCAACCTCAACTAGGTCAACACCAACCAAAGGATCACCTCTCAAGTCCATGGTAAGAGAGGGGTATTGTCCAAGAAACTAGAGTATAGACTCACCTCTCAATGATTAAGGAAGAGAGGGGTTTTGCCTACACCACTAGAGCTCAAACTCACCTCTCAAGACCAACGAGAGAAAGGGATTTTGCCCCAAGAACACACCACACGCACCGTGGAATTAGGAAACCCTAGGCTCACCTCTCAACAACTAAGAGACAGGGGTTTCACCCAAAGAACCCTAATCCAATGGTTCGGCCAATAAGGTCCAAGAACACATTTAAACAGCATAACCATGTCATCATATCCCACAACGTCAAGGGCACATACAAGAGTAAAGACATTACTAATAAGATAAGCATGGCCGATCAAGATAGCATATAGAAAAGCAACATAAAAAGAAGGTAATATAGCAAAGTTAGGAGTTATGTAACCCACCTCAAGCAAGATCTAAAGCTCCAAGCACCAAGCTTTAAGCCCCAAGCTCCAAGGCACCACCTTTGGCCAAAACTAGGAGAGAAGAGAACTCCATAACCACCATGGTTGAAAAGAAAGGAAGAAGAAGAAGATGCTAAGGAAAAGGAGAGATACTCACCACAAGAGAAGAAGGAGCAAGACACTCTCTAGGGTTTCAGCCACCACTAGAGGAAGAAAAAGACTAGAGCTATGTCACCCTCCAAGCTCCACCAAGGAGAGGGTATCGGCCAAGACACCAACTGTATCGGCCACCACTTCCTCTTCACTTCTCCTAGCTCGGCCAACAAAGGAAAGGGAGCAACTAAGGGTACCAAACAGGCCTAGCAAGCAAGAAGGGTTGCTTATATACTAAGGGGTGAAGGGGGAGAGCATGGCAAGGTGGCACCCGACCAAAGCACACTTGTCCAAGGGTTATGCCACATGCTAGCACCCTAAACCACTTTTCCATGACTTGCCACACACTAGAAAAGCAACGACCACTTGTCCAAAGAATGGTGACACAAAAGAGGCTAGGTCAAGGGGGTGTGTATTGCCCAACATGGTGCCATGGGTGATACACCACTTGGTCGATACAACCCTGGTTGATACACTCATGCCCGCTACACTCTTAGCCGATACACCAAGCAAACAAGGCTCAAGGAAGCCCATCAACAAGCCCAAGCTTCACAAGCTTAAACGAAGCCCAAGAACAACTCAAGCAATGTGCCCAACTCATCCTCTCAATCCTAGAGGATGCAAGGAGAGAGAAAGGCATCTTTCAAAGTGGAAAACTTATACACAACCCTAAAAACATGGGTGAATTGCAAGTTTGACCTCAACCTCCGAACAAGGCACAAACAAGACCCTAATCACACCTCAGGTGATTAGAAAACATCTAAAAACAAGGTTTAGGAAAAGCAAACAGGGTAAGCCCAAAACGGAGGTCAGGGTCCTTACAAGCCATAAACGCCTACAAAAGGATTTCGCCCCTGAAATCCATAGAGAAAAGTGAGGGATACTTACTCCTCATCTCTTCCTCAAGCTCCCACATGGCATCCTCAATGCCACAATGATGCCAAAGAACCTTCACAAGAACCAGGTCCTTCCTTTTTAGCTTCTTTATTCTTTTGTCAAGGATCAACACTGGACCTTCCTCGTAGGTCACGTCTTCATCAAGCTCAACCTCAACTGGTTGTATCACTGTCTCTGTTCCCGGATGACTTTTCATTAGCATACTGACGTGGAACACTGGATGCAACATGTGTAACTCTGGCGGTAGTTCTAACTTGTAAGCCACTTTTCCAACAAGTGCTATCACTGGATATGGACCCATATAATTGGGAGCCAGCTTGCCTTTCCGACCAAACCTCAACATACCTTTCCATGGAGAGACCTTAAGATACACCTTGTCTCCCATCTGGAACTCCAGAGGTCGTCGACGATTATCTGCATATGTCTTTTGTCTATTCTGGGCTGCTTTCAACTATTGTTGTATCACCTTGATCTTTTCCATCGTCTTCTGAACTAACTTAGGACCCAAAAGCTGATACTCGCCAGACTCATACCAACATAAAGGAGATCTGCACTTCCTGTCATACAAGGCCTCATAAGGTGTCATGTCAATACTCCGTTGATAACTGTTGTTGTAGGCAACTCTATCAAATTGAGATGCATGTCCCAACTGCCTACGAACTGCAAAACACAAGCTCAGAGAAGATCCTCCAAAGTATGAATAGTCCTTTCAAATTATGATACATCTTGGTGACACCTGGATGCATAGAATACATTGATGTGTGTGCTTCCTCGAGCACTAACTTCCTCAGATCATCAACATCAGGAACCATCATCCTATTATGATAAAAAACTAGTCCATCCTCGGACTCATGGAAACCATCGTGCATCTTGCTGCCAAACTCTGATTTGATCAACTGAATAGCAACATTTGCCTATTGTGCTTATTTGATCTGCTACCTTAGCGTAGTATTTATTTGCATTTGTGCCAACAGTCCTGCCAATAAAGAAAATTCCAACTGTACATTCATCTGCTGCAAGGAGATGAACATATTCCGCCTATGGAATATCAAAGAACTCAACTGTACCTTCTTTGTAGAAGAAGAGTTCCTACTGAGTGCATCAGATACAATGTTTGCCTTACCAGAATGATACTTGATGGTGCAATCATAATCACTGATCAACTCCATTCAGCGATGTTGTCGCATGTTCATCTCACTTTGCGAGAAGATATACTTCAAGTTCTTGTGATCCATAAAGATCTGACACACTTCCCCATAAAGATAGTGTCTCCATATCTTCAAAGCATGGACTACTATTTCTAGCTCCAAATCATGTGTCAGATAACTCTCCTTGTGTTTCTTAAGTTGTTGTGAAGTAAAAGAAACCACATGATCTTCCTGCATCAGCACACATCCTAAACCTTTCTTGGAAGCATCGCAGAAAACAACACAGCCTTTCCCAGGCTCTGGCAGCACCAACAATGGAGCACTAGTCAGCTTCTCCTTCAAGCTCTGAAAAGTGCCCTGACAACGATCATCCCAAACAAAAGGT
This sequence comes from Alisma plantago-aquatica, assembly GCA_963693085.1. Taxonomy (NCBI): domain Eukaryota; kingdom Viridiplantae; phylum Streptophyta; class Magnoliopsida; order Alismatales; family Alismataceae; genus Alisma; species Alisma plantago-aquatica. The sequence continues at coordinate 53,603,129 of OY856411.1, forward strand.
ACATCCTTCCTGGTCAACTTCATCAACGACAACGCAATCACACTGAAGTCCTTTATAAACTTCCGGTAGTATCCTGCTAAACCCAAAAAACTACAAACTTTAGTCGGTGTATTCAGTTGCTCCCATTCTGCAACTGACTTCACCTTCTTGGGGTCCACTCTGACTCCTTCCGCTGATATCACATAACCCAAGAAATATACTTCCTTCAGCCAGAACTCACATTTACTGAACTTGGCATACAACCGATGCTGGCGAAGGAGAGTCAACACTTGTCAAAGATGTTGTTCATGTTGTTGACTGTCTCGACTATAGATCAAGATGTCATCTATAAAGACCACAAAAAACTGATCTAGAAATGGATGGAACACCATGTTCATCAGATCCATGAAAGCAGCAGGTGCATTGGTTAGCCCAAATGGCATAACCACAAACTCAAAGTGATTATACCTCATCTTGAAAGTTGACTTCCGTATGACATCGTCCTTGATCCTCAACTGATGATATCCAGACCATAGATCGATCTTCGAGAACACTGTAGTACCATGCAATTGATCAAACAGATCGTCTATCCTTAGTAAGGATATTTTTTCTTAATCGTGACTTTGTTCAACTGTCGGTAATCTATGCACAGACGCATCGATCCATCCTTCTTCTTTATGAACATAATTGGAGCACCCCATGGTGATGTGCTCGGTCTGATGAAACCTTTATCCAGCAACTCTTGTAACTACTTTTTCAACTCTGCCATCTCGGTTGGAGCCATCATGTATGGTGTCTGAGAAACTGGTTGTGTCCCTGGCACTAGATTGATCTCAAAATCAATCTCTCGGGGTGGGGGAACATGGAGAAACTCATCAGGATACACATCTACAAACTCTCTGACCAAAGGTACATCCTTAAGGCTAGAACCTTCTGCCTTGTTATCCACAACATGAGCCAAGAACGCCCTACAACCTTGCCGCAACAACTTCTATGCCACCATAGATGATACCGAACACATCGAAAGAATCTTCCTATCTCCCTAGAAGATCCACTTCTTACCATCATCAGTGAACACCACTTGCTAGGAACCATAGTCCAACACAACCTTATACTTCTCTAAGGTATCCATCCTAAGGATTACATCGAATCCATGCATATCAAGTGGTATGAGGTCCACTTGTATGTTGTGTCCCGAAAAGGATAGAACACAAGATGGACACACCTCTCAAAGCATCGAGGAACCATCAAGAGGGGTTTCTAACAACTAGCTATCCTTCTTACAACTAAGAGGTAAAAGACATCTATCAAGCATACTACAAGCGATAAAAGAGTGTGTAGCACCCGAGTCAACCAAAACAGATATAAAGCAAGAAGAAGACAAATCAGAATGAAATAACTCCATCTGACCTGCAACCACTCGCAGGTTGAATATCGCCTCAGGCTGACTCATAGCATAGAATTGAGTTGTTGCTTGATGTCGTCCATGCCCTCTACTTTCTGGAGTAGACGATCCAACTTGTGATGCTTGGCCACGTCCTCGCCCTCTGGCACCACTAAACTACTGTCTATCTGAATCTTGCTGACTCTGTCTCGATTGTTGCATCACTGTGACATCTCTACTTCAGAAATTCAACTTCATATGCCTTGTCTTCCCACAAAGATAGCATGCCATGTCCCCTAACTATGGCCTAGATGGCCCTGTCACTGCTACTGAAGTTGTACTATAGGCTTTGGATGGCAAATAACCATGCCCTCTTCCTTTACTTGGTGAGCATTAAGATGGTGCACTAGAACCTTGCATCATAGAAGGTGCAAAAAACCTCAGCTTCTTGTGGTTGTCAAACCTCTATTTCTGAAACTGAGCAGGCCTTTTCTTGGTCATGGTCTCTCTATTTTCTCGGACTGACCATTCAATCCTCCAGACATACTCCACAAATGTAGCAAACCTTTCCCGATTTTCTAAAGCAGCAGTAGGTGATGACAGCTCGACACTCAAACCTTTCTCAAACCGTCTGATCCTCTCATCCTCTATTGCTGCCATGTGAGGACAAAACCTCAACACCTCCATAAACTTCGCTTCATACTCGGTGTTGCTCAGAGATCCTTGGCGCAAGTGCTCGAACTGGCTAATCTTCTCATCCAGATACGTCTTCGGGAAGTATCGACTCACGAACTCCCGCTGGAAGACGTCCCAATAGATCACCTCACCGGGTCGCTTCTCCTCCATGATGGCCCATCAGTGGCCATCACTACCTTTCAGGAGGTAGATAGCGTGCTTGACTTTGTCTGCTTTGGGGATGTCGAGGATCTGGAAGGCCTTCTCAAGACCTGTCATCCATAGATCTGGATCTGCCAGATCAGCCATTGTAGCATAATCCGAAGCTCTGACTTGGCGAAGCCGCTCGAAGGTCTTCCCAATACCCAATGATTAACCATGGGGAACCAATACTCTCGATGGAGGCACACGAAATCTCTCCACCATGAGATTCATTATTTCCATTACCTGTCCCATAAGGTGTTGATAAGCAGGGTTCTCAAGAATGGTAGGGTCAATTTGGGGGACCTCAGGCACTTGATCTTCATGTTCCTGCATACTTGCTCCATCAACTGATGCAGTGGCACTACTCTTAGCAGCACGTTCTTCATGACTTCCAGACATCTTTTAGCTTTATCTTCTGCTGGGGGTAGAAGGTTATTGTGAGAAAATCAAGAAAAATTACAAGAACAGACACAAAACCTAGTCATAGATCCATGTAGACTCAACAAACCTAGAGCTTTGATACCAAACTAATTATGACATCCCGCTATCACACAGACAATGAAATGCCACGCGAAAACGTACAGAACCATCATAAACAACGTATTACCAAAAACACGAGTTAATTAAAACCGCTTGCGGAAAAAATATAAGAAAGGAACTATTACAACCAGATCCACATCCTACAAAGAAACATGTTATATAAATATACATAAACTTGATACATGTCCATAGATCATAGGATCCAGCTGTCTTTTATCCATAAAGGATGCATCACCTATTTATATACATATCAAACCTAACCAGGTCAACAATAGGATAAGAAAGCCATATCAACTATACATTGTGAAACCTCGTCAAAACACCTCTAAGGACCTGAGAGTACAGGGATGACTCTAGGACTCTACTACAAAAAAACACCCAAAAGTAGTACCATATCCATCTCTTGCCTTCTACTGTTCTTCTTGCTGCTCAGCTGCAACACCATGATCATCTTCACGTCTAGCACGTCCACCTAAAAAGGTTTTAAACCAACGGGGTGAGACACACAGTCCCAGCGAGAAAAATAACCCGCGCCGAAACTATAAAACCTCAAAGGAGAGCTATAACAGATAAATTAGGTGACTGATATAAGCAGATTATACATACAGCATACTGAGCAGAACTAACTCTATAACATCTTACCAGGATATCTAAGAGGCATATAAACAGATAATATATGGAATATGATTGACAAGACAAGTCAAATAAGATCTTATCATGACATCTGAGGAACATGTAATTAGTTGCAAGATAAAACAAGGGAAACTATTCAAACAAGGCCTCAACCAATGTTCTGTGTTTACCGTAAGCAAATATACTACATCGTTGTATTACAATTTATTATGCTCTGAGGAAATGAGTCGTACAGCTCAAATCCAACCTTCAGTTGCCAAACCCAAAGTCGGTGCCATACAAGGTCAATGGAAGAGTTGGACTCCATGACCTCAACCTTCTCGTGGTTAGTGCACGATAATCCAAAGCAGGATCGTAGTCTCATGCTTAAGTGACCTCAGTCTTAGGGTCAACTCCCATATGCTACCCTTTCCTCTAGCTCGTCTTGGTACAGGTCTCGGTGCAAGCATATCTTGAGCCACGGGCCTGTTCACCCTGCTCCAGAGACATGAACGCATTCATGCTCCATCACACTGAGCCATGGGCCTATTCACCATGCTTTATCATACTGATCCATGGGCATGTTCACCATGCTTTATACACATCTTGAGTCTACAACCGTAGTTGTACTCTAATCCTCCTCTTTTCGGCTAGGAGAAACCCCACAAATTCAACAATATGCGCTCTGGGTTAACCCGTAGGAGAACCCATTTCACCATCACTAGCTGCTGAGGATGATGGTTCTATGGCCAGGGCAAACTACATGAAAGGTTCATCTGTAAGCAATTAACATATTTTAAGCGGATTGTAAGATTCAACCAAATTATGTAACATGTAAACTAAAACACAAGTAAACAACATAGATCTCATTATCATGTGTTACATTGTCACTCTTATTCTCAAAGTCATCAAAATCATCATGATCCATCACAAGGATCCAACATTACATGTTACCAATTGGCCTCTTACTAATTATAAAGATCCATCTCAAGAATCAACATCACAGGGACTCAATCCCATCATCAAGGCACACATTGCAATTCCATGGGTAACACACATCATATATCACTGGGTTCATCATAACCCTTGATGTTCCTCATCATGTTACTATCATGCCATTACCATGGCCTCATCATACAACTATTACCTACATGGTTAGTGAAATCACAAAGGAGTAATGATACTTGTACAAGGAACATTTACAACTCCTTACTTTATTATGAGAGTCAGCTATGTAACATAGATGAGTGTATCAAAGCATAGCATTCTTATACATATATATATATCAAAGCATAACAAGCATTAGTGTTACCAACCGAACACAAGGTACAACCCTCACTATAGGTGTATCGGGTAAGGAACAACTTTCATAAAAAGCATATCGGGTAAGGGATAACCCTCACCAAAGGCACAACGTCTCTCACCAAAGAGTACCGGTTACAACCAAACCTTATAGGTATCGGCTAGAGGCAACTAGTCACATCTAGTTGTGTCGGCCAGCACCCATAACGGGAAAGCCACAAGCAAGTTGATAATGAGCAACACCTCCTCAAGTGTAACGCCCAAGATACCATGTCAGGCAACACTCTAAGGACCAACCTATATCGCCCAAACAACACACTCATATAGCCCATCTAGGTCGAAACACACAAGACATAACACCCAGCCAAAGGGTGAGCCCTACCATATCAGCTAACACCCATATAGGGCAATGCCATAATAGGCAATGCTATATCAGTTAACACCATGGCGAGCAATGCTATATTGGTTGGCGAGCAATGTGTCATAGTAGGCAACGTATCCAAGACAAAGTGTCGGGCAGCACACTTAAGATGGTATCATGCAAAGCTACAGGGCCATGTCGACAAGGGCAACGCCCAACACAAACCCCATATCGTCCAAAGTAACATCAAGGAAGCCACCCACTGTATCTTCCAAAGAAGACAAAGAGGCAGCAGGCTACCCTATCGCCCAAGGCAACTCTAACGTCCAAGCTAGGGTTATATCAGCCAAAGGTTACAGCTCACCTCACAACTAAAGGAAGGAGGGTGTTGCTCAGTCATCAAGGCATGGCCTAACCATGTAGTCCAAAGTACCCAAGAGGGGATGTCAACCAAGCACCATATCAGCCAAGGACATATCACCCAACAACATCTTGGGTAAGGATCCATGTTGGTCAAGAAGGTCAACAAGACATCCATCAAACATATCGCCCAAGCTCAACCCTAGAAAAGGGATATCGGGCAACTCAAGCATCCAACACACTTCACTCCACATTGGGTTAGGTAACCTTGTAACCATGTTGGCCAAGAACCACATAACCTATCGGGTAAGGTACCATATTGAGTTGGTCATCTTCAACATCAAGACTGCTGCCAAGAAACCCTAATAGGTCAAGAGAGTTGGCTCACCTCTCAACAACCAAGTGAGAGGGGTTTTGCACAACTTCCATCACATATCGGGCAGCAAGGTGGGCCATCACCAAATCGGTCAACCCTCCAACCTCAATTAGGTCAACAGAAACCAAAGGCTCACCTCTCAAGTCCATGGTAAGAGAGGGGTATTGCCCAAGAAACTAGAGTATAGACTCACCTCTCAATGACTAAGTAAGAGAGGGGTTTTACCTACACCACTAGAGCTCAAACTCACCTCTCAAGACCAAAGAGAGAAAGGGATTTTGCCCCAAGAACACACCACATGAACCATGGAATTAGGAAACCCTAGGCTCACCTCTCAACAACTAGGAGATAGGGGTTTTGGCCAAAGAACCCTAATCTAATGGTTCGGCCAACAAGGTCCAAGAACACATCTAAACAACATAACCATGTCATCATATCCCACAACATCAAGGGAGCATACTAGAGTAAAGATATTACTAATAAGATAAGCATGTCCGATCAAGATAGCATATAAACAAGCAACATAAAAAGAAGGTAATATAGCTAGGGTTGGAGTTATGTAACCCACCTCAAGCAAGCTCTAAATCTCCAAACACCAAGCTTCAAGCTCCAAGCTCCAAGGCACCACCTTCGGCCAACACTAGGAGAGAAGAGAACTCCATAACCACCATGGCCGAAAAGAAAGGAATAAGAAGAAGATTCTAAGGAAAGGAAGAGATACTCACCACAAGAGAAGATGGATCAAGAAACTCTCTAGGGTTTCGGCCACCACTAGAGGAAGAAGAAGACTAGAGTTTTTTCATCCTCCAAGCTCCACCATGGAGAGGGTATCAGCCAAGACACCAACTATATCGGCCACCACTACCTCTTCTCTTCTCTTAACTCGACCACCAAAGGAAAGGGAGCAACTAAGGGTACCAAAGAGGCCTAGCAAGCAAGAAGGGTTGCTTATATACTAAGGGGTGAAGGGGGAGAGCATGGCAAGGTGGCACCCGACCATAACACACTTGTCCAAGGGTTATGCCAAATGCTAGCACCCCAAACCACTTGCCCATGACTTGCCACACACTAGCAAAGTAATGACCACTTGTCCAAAGAATGGTGACATAAATGAGGCTAGGTAAAGGGGGTGTGTATTGCCCAACATGGTGCCATGACCAATACACCACTTAGTCGATACAACCCTGGTTGATACACTCATGCCCGGTACACTATTGGCCGATACACCAAGCAAACACGGCCCAGGGAAGCCCAACAACAAGCCCAAGCTTCACAAGATTAAACGAGGCCCAAGAACAACTCAAGCAAGGTGCCCAACTCATCCTCTCAACCCTAGAGGATGCAAGGAGAGAGAAAGACATCTTTCAAGGTGGCAAACTTGCACGTAATCCTAAAAACATGGGTGAATTGCAAGTTGCACCTCAACCTCCCAACAAAGTGCAAACAAGACCCTAATCACACCTCAGGTGATTAGAAAACATCTAAACACAAGGTTTAGGAAAAGCAAACAGGGTAAGCCCAAAACGGAGGTCAGGGTCCTTACAAGCCATAAACGCCTACAAAAGGATTTTGCCCCCAAAAATCCAAAGAGAAAAGTGAGGGATACTTCCTCCTCATCTCTTCCTCAAGCTCCCACATGGCATCCTCAATGCCACGATGATGCCGAAGAACCTTCACAAGAACCAGGTCCTTCCTTTTCAGCTTCTTTATTCTTCTATCAAGGATCAACACTGGACCTTCCTCTTAGGTCATGTCTTCATCAAGCTCAACCTCAATCGGATGTATCACTGTCTCTGTTCCCGGATGACTTTTCATTAGCATACTGACATGGAACACTGGATGCAACATGTGTAACTCTGGCGGTAGTTCTAACTTGTAAGCCACTTTGCCAACACGTGCTATCACCGGATATGGCCCCATATACTTGGGAGCCAACTTGCGTTTATGACCAAACCTCAGCACGCCTTTCCATGGAGAGACCTTAAGATACACCTTGTCTCCTGTCTGGAACTCCAGAGGTCGTCGATGATTATCGGCATATGACTTCTATCTATCCTGTGCTACTTTCAACTATTGTTGTATCACCTTGATCTTTTCTGTCATCTGCTGCACTAACTCAGGACCCAAAAGTTGATACTCACCAGACTCATACCAACATAAAGGATATCTACACTTCTTGTCATACAAGGCCTCATAAGGTGGCATGTCAATACTCTGTTGATAACTGTTGTTGTAGGAAACTCTATCAAACTGAGATGCACGTCCCAACTGCCTAGAAACTGCAAACAATAGGCTCAGAGAAGATCTTCCAAAGTCTGAATAGTCCTTTCATATTATGATACATCTTGGTAACACATGGATGCATAGCATACATTGATGTGTGTGCTTCTTCGAGCACTAACTTCCTCAGATCATCAACATCGGGAACCATCATCCTGTTATGATAACAAAATAGTCCATCCTCAGACTCATGGAAACCATCGTGCATCTCACTGCTGAACTCTGATCGGATCAACTGAACTGCAACATCTACCTGTTGTGCTTATTTGATCTGCTACCTCAGCGTAGGTTTTACTTGCATCTATGCCAATAGTCCTTCCAACAAAGAAACTTCCAACTGTACATTCATCTGCCGCAAGGAGATGAACATATCCCGCCTATGGAATATCAAAGAACTCACCTGTTCCTTCTTTGTAGAAGAAGACCTCCTACTGAGTGCATCAGCTACAACGTTCGCCTTACCATGATGATACTTGATGGTGAAATCAAAATCACTGATTAGCTCCATTCAACGATGTTGTCGCATATTCAGCTCACTTTGCGAGAAGATATACTTCAAGTTCTTGTGATCTGTAAAGATCTAACACTTCCCCATAAAGATAGTGTCTCCATATCTTCAATGTGTGGACTACTATTTCCAGCTCCAAATCATGTGTCGGATAACTCTCCTCGTGTTTCTTAAGCTGTCGTGAAGTAAAAGAAACCACATGATCTTCCAGCATCAGCACACATCCTAAACCTTTCTTGGAAGAATCATAGAAAACAACATAGCCTTTCCCAGGCTCTGGCAGCACCAATAATGGAGCCCTAGTCAGCTTCTCCTTCAAGCTCTGAAAAGCGCCCTAACAACGATCATCCCAAACAAAAGGTATATCCTTCCTAGTCAACTTCATCAACGGCAACACGATCACACTAAAGTCCTTTATAAACCTCCGATAGTATCCTGCTAAACCCAGAAAACTATGAACTTTAGCTAGCGTCTTCAGTTGCTCCCATTCTGCAACTGACTCCACCTTCTTGGGGTCCACTCTAACTCCTTCCACCGATATCACATGACCTAAGAAATTTACTTCCTTCAGCCAGAACTCACATTTACTGAACTTGGCATACAACTGATGATGGCGAAGGAGAGTCAACGCTTGTCAAAGATGTTGTTCATGTTGTTGACTGTCCCGACTATAGATCAAGATGTCATCTATGAAGACCACAACAAATTGATCTAGAAATGGACGGAATACCATGTTCATCAGATCCATGAATGCAGCAGGTGCATTGGTTAGCCCGAATAGCATAACCACAAACTCAAAGTGACCATACCTCGTCTTGAAAGCTAACTTATGTATGTCATCGTCGTTGATCCTCAACTGATGATATCCAGACTGTAGATCGATCTTCGAGAACACTGTAGCACCACACAATTGATCAAACAGATCGTCTATCCTAGGTAAAGGATATTTGTTCTTGATCGTGACTTTGTTCAACTATCAGTAATCTATGCACAGACGCATCGATCCATCCTTCTCCTTTATGAACAGAACTGGAGCACCCCATGGTGATGTGCTCGGTCTGATGAAACCTTTATCCAGCAACTCCTGTAACTAATTCTTCAACTCTGCCATCTCCGCTGGAGCCATCCTGTACGGTGTCTAAGCAACTAGTTGTGTCCCTGGTACTAGATTGATCTCAAAATCAATCTCTCAAGGTGGGGGAACACTGGGAAACTCATCAGGAAACATGTTTGCAAACTCTCTGACCACAGGTACATCCTTAAGGCTAGAACCTTCTGCCTTGGTATCCACAACATGAGCCAAGAACGCCCTATAACCTTGCTGCAACAACTTATCTACCACTATAGCTGATACCAAACACATCGGGAGAATCTTCCTATCTCCCTGGGAGATCCACTTCTTACCATCATCAGTGAACACACTTGCTTGGAACCACAGTCCAGCACAACCTTATACTTCTGTAAGGTATCCATCACAAGGATTACATTGAATCCATGCATATCAAGTGGTATGAGGTCCACTTGTATGTTGTGTCTCGAAAAGGATAGAACACAAGATGGACACACCACTCAAAGCATCGAGGAACCATCAATAGGGGTTTCTAACAACAAGCTATCCTTCTTACAACTAATAGGTAAAAGACACCAATCAAGCATACTACAAGCGATAAAAGAGTGTGTAGCACCCGTGTCAACTAGAACAGATATAAAGCAAGAAGAAGACAAATCAGAATGAAATAACTCCATCTGACCTGCCACCACTCGTGAGTTGACTATTGCCTCAGGCAGACTCATAGAATAGAATCGAGTTGTTGCTTGATGTCATCCATGCCCTCTACTTTCTTGAGCAGATGATCCAGCTTGTGATGATTGGCCACGTCCTCGCCCTCTAGCACTACTAAACTGCTATCTATCTGAACCTTGTTGACTCTATCTCAGTTTTTGCGTCACTTTGACATCTCTACTTGGGCAATTCGACTTCATATGCCCTATCTGCCCACAAAGATAACATGACATGTCCCCTAACTGTGACCTAGATGGCCCTGTCACTGCTACTAAAGTTGTACTATAGGATTTAAATGGAGAATAACCACGCCCTCTTCTTTTACTTAGTGACCACTGAGATGGTGCACTAGAACCCTACATCACAGAAGGTGCAGAAAACCTCGGCTTCTTATGGCTGTCAAACCTCTATTTCTAAAACTGAGCAAGACTTTTCTTGGTCATGGTCTCTCTCTTTTCTCAGACTGACCATTCTATCCTCCAGACATACTCCAAAAATGTAGCAAACCTTTTCCAATTTTCTAAAGCAGCAACAGGTGTTGATAGCTCAGCACTCAAACCCCTCTCAAATCGGCTGATCCTCTCATCATCTATTGCCTCCATGTGAGGACAAAACCTCAGTAGCTCCATAAACTTGGCTTCATACTCGGTGAAGCTTAGATATCCTTGGCACAAGTGCTCGAACTGGCTGATCTTCTCATCTCGATACATCTTCGGGAAGTATCAACTCACGAACTCCCACCGGAAGACGTCCCAACATATCACCTCACCAGGTCGCTTCTCCTCCTCGATGGCCCACCAGTGGCCAGCACTACCTTTCAGGAGGTAGATAGCATGCTTGACTTTGTCTACTTCGGGGATGTCGAGGATCCAGAAGGCCTTCTCAAGACCTGTCAGCCAATGATCTGGATCCACTTGATCAGCCGTTCTAGCATAATCCAAAGCTCTGACTCGGCGAAGCCACTCGAAGGTCTTCCCAATACCCAATTATTCACCATGGGGAACGAGTGCTCTCAGTGGAGGCACACGAAATCTCTCCACCATGAGATTCATAATTTCCATTACCTGTCCCATAAGGTGTTAATAAACATGGTTCTCAAGAATGGCAAGGTCAATTTGAGGGACCTCAGGCACTCGATCTTCATGTGCCTACATACTTGCTCCATCAACTGATGCAGTGGCACTGCTCTCAGCAGCATGTTCTTCATGACTTCTAGACATCTTTTAGCTTTATCTTCTACTGGGGGCAGAAGGTTATTGTGAGAAAATCTGGAAAAATCACAAGAACAGACACAAAACCTAGTCCTAGATCCCTGTAGACTCAGCAAACCTAGAGCTCTGATACCAAACTAATTGTGACATCCCGCTATCACACAGACAATGAAATGCCACACGAAAATGTGTGGAACCGTCATTAACATCGTATTACCAAAAATAAATGTTAATTAAAACCTATTGCGGAAAGCAGATAAGAAAGGAACTATTACAACCAGATCCACATCCTACAAAGAAATATGTTATATAAATATACATAAACTTCATACATGTCCATAGATCATAGGATCCAGCTGTCTCTTATCCATAAAGGATGCATCACATGTTTATATACATATCAAACCTAACCAGGTCAACAACAGGATAAGAAAGACATATCAACTATACAACGTGAAACCTCGTCAAAACACCTCTAAGGACCTGAGAGTACAGGGATGACTCTAGGACTCTACTACAAAAAAACATCCAAAAGGAGAAACATATCCACTTCTTGCCTTCTACTATTCTTCTTGCTGCTCAGCTGCAACACCACGATCACCTTCACGTCTAGCACGTCCACCTAAAAAGGTTTTAAACCAACGGGGTTAGACACACAGTCCCAGCGAGAAACATAAACCCCACCAAAACTATAAAACCTCAAAGGAGAGCTGTAACAGATAAAGTAGGTGACTGATATAAGCAGATTATACATGCAGCATACTGAGCATAACTAACTCTATAACATCTTACCAGGATATCTAAGAGGCATATAAATAGATAATATATGGAATATGATTGACAAGACAAGTCTAATAAGATCTTATCATAACATCTAAGGAACATGTAATTAGTTGCAAGATAAAACTAGGGCAAATATTCAAACAAGGCCTCAACCAATATCCTGTGTTTTCCCTAAGAAAATATACTATACCGCTGGATTACAATTTATTATGCCCTGAGGAAATGAGATGTACCGCTCAAATCCAACCTTCAGTTGCGAAACCCAAATCCGGTGCCATACAATGTGAATGGAAGAGCTGAACTCCACGACCTCAACCTCCTTGTGGTCAGTGCACGATAATCCAAAGTAGGACCACAGTCTCATGCTTAAGTGACCTCAGTACACAGGGTCAACTCTCGCATGCTACCCTTTCCTCTAGCCCGCCTTAGTACAGGTCTCGGTGCTAGCATATCTTGAGCCACGGGCCTATTCACCGTGCTCCCGAGCCATGAACGCATTCATGCTCCATCACATTGAGCCATGGGCCTATTCACCATGCTCTATCATATTGAGCCAGGGGCCTGTTCACCATGATCTATGCACATCTTGAGTCTACAACAGCAGATGCACTCTAATCCTCCTATTTTCGGTTAGGAGAAACCCCACATATTCAACAATATGCACTCCGGGTTAACCCGCAGGAGAACCCATTTCACCATCACCAGCTACTAACCATGAAGGATCTATGGCCAGGGCAAACTACATGAAAGGTTCATCTGTAATTAATTAACATATTTTAAGCGGATTGCAAGATTCAACCAAGTTATGTAACATGTGAACTAAAACACAAGTAAACAACATAGATCTCATTATCATGTGTTACATTGTCACTCTTATTCACAAAGCCATCAAAATCATCTTGATCCATCACAAGGATCCAACATTACATGTTACCACTTGGCCTCTTTCCAATTATCAAGATCCATCTCAAGGATCAACATAACAGGGACTCAATCCCATCATCAAGGCACACATTGCCATTCCATTGCTAACACCCATCATATATCACTGGGTTCATCATAACCCTTGATGTTCCTCATCATGTTACTATCATGCCATTACCATGGCCTCATCGTACAACTATTACCTACATGGTTAGTGAAATCATAAAAGAGAAATGATACTTGTACAAGGAACATTTACAACTCCTTACTTTATTATGAGAGTCAGCTATGCAACATAGATGACTGTATCAAAGCATAGCATTCTTGTACATATATATATATCAAAGCATAACATCCTCATATACCAAAGAAGAAAAAGCATTAGGGTTACCAACCTAACACAAGGTACAACCCTCACTATAGGTGTGTCGGGTAAGGAACAACCTTTAGTAAATCATCTAGGGTAAGGGATAGCCCTCACCAAAGGCACAACATCACTCACCAAAGAGTACCAGTTACAACCAAAACTTATAGGTATCGGCTAGAGTCAACTAGTCACATCTAGCTGTGTCGGCCAGCACCCATAATGGGCAAGCCACAGGAAAGCTGATAACGAGCAACACCTCCTCAAGTTTAATGCCCAAGATACCATGTCGGGCAACACTCTAAGGACCAACCTGTATCGCCCAAACAACACACTCATGTCGCCCATCTAGTTCGAAATGCACAAGCTGTAACGCCCAGCCAAAGGATCAGCCCTACCATATCGGCTAACATCCATATAGGGCAATGCCATAATGGGCAATGCTATATCGGTTAACACCATGGTGAGCAATGCATCATAGTAGGCAACGTCTCCAAGATAGAGTGTTGGGCAGCACACTCAAAAGGGTATCGTGCAAAGCAGTAGGGCCATGTCGTCAAGTCCAACGCCCAACACCCAACACAAACCCCATATCGTCTAAGGGAACATCAAGGCAGCCACCCACTGTATCGTCCAAAGAAGATAAAGAGGAAGCAAGCAACCCTATTGCCCTAGGAAACTCTAACGTCCAAGCAAGGGTTATATCAACCAAAGGTTAGAGCTCACCTCACAACTCAAGAAAGGAGGGGTGTTGCTCAGTCATCAAGGCATGGCCTGACCATGTCATCCAAAGTACCCAAGAGGCGATGTCAACCAAGCACCATATCAGCCAAAGACATATCGCCCAACAACATCTTGGGTAAGGATTCATGTCAGTCAATAAGGTCAACAAGACATCTGCCAAGCATATCGCCCAAGCTCAACCCTAGAAAAGGGATATCGGATAACTCAAGCATCCAATACAATTCACTCCACATCGGGTTAGGTAACCTTGTAACCATGTCGGCCAAGAACCACATAACCTATCGGGCAAGGTACCATATCCAGTTGGTCATCTTCAACCTCAAGACTGCCACCAAGAAACCCTAATAGGTCAAGAGAGTTGGCTCACCTCTCAACAACCAAGTGAGAGGGGTTTTGCACAATTTCCATCACATATCGGGCAACAAGGTGGGTCATCACCATATCGGTCAACCCTCCAACCTCAACTAGGTCAACATTAACCAAAGGCTCACCTCTCATGTCCATGGTAAGAGGGGTATTGCCCAAGCAACTAGAGTATAGACTCACCTCTCAATGACTAAGGAAGAGAGTGGTTTTGCCTACACCACTAGAGCTCAAACTCACCTCTCAAGACCAAAGAGAGATAGGGATTTTACCCCAAGAACACACCACACACACTATGGAATTAGGAAACCCTAGGCTCACCTCTCAATAACTAAGAGACAGGGGTTTTGCCCAAAGAACCCTAATCCAATGGTTCGGCCAACAAGGTCCAAGAACACATCTAAACAACATAAACATGTCATCATATCCCACAACGTCAAGGGCACATACTAGGGTAAAGATATTACTAATAAGATAAGCATGTCCAATCAAGATAGCATATAAAAAAGCAACATAAGAAGAAGGTAATATAGCAAAGGTAGGAGTTATGTAACCCACCTCAAGAAAGATCTAAAGCTCCAAGGCACCACCTTCGGCCAACACTAGGAGAGAAGAGAACTCCATAACCATCATGGTCGAAAAGAAAGGAAGAAGAAGAAGATGCTAAGGAAAAGGAGAGATACTCACCACAAGAGAAGAAGGAGCAAGACACTATATAGGGTTTCAACCACCACTAGAGGAAGAAAAAGACTAGAGCTATGTCACCCTCCAAGCTCCACCAAGGAGAGGGTATCAGCCAAGACACCAATTGTATCGGCCACCACTTCCTCTTCACTTCTCCTAGCTTGGCCACCAAAGGAAAGGGAGAAACTAAGGGTACCAAACATGCCTAGCAAGCAAGAAGGGTTGCTTATATACTAAGGGGTGAAGGGGGAGAGCATGGCAAGGTGGCACCCGACCATAGCACACTTGTCCAAGGGTTATGCCACATGATAGCACCCCAAACCACTTGTCCATGACTTGCCACCCACTAGCAAAGCAACGACCACTTGTCCAAAGAATGGTGACACAAACGAGGCTAGGTCAAGGGGGTGTGTATTGCCCAACATGGTGCCATGGCCGATACACCACTTGGCTGATACAACCCTGGCCGATACACTCATGCTCGGTACACTCTTGGCTGATACACCAAGCAAACAAGGCCCAGGGAAGACCAACAACAAGCCCAAGCTTCACAAGCTTAAGCGAGGCCCAAGAATAACTCAAGCAAGGCACCCAACTCATCCTCTCAATCTTAGAGGATGCAAGGAGAGAGAAAGGCATCTTTCAAGGTGGCAAACTTGCACACAACCCTAAAAACTTGGGTCAATTGCAAGTTGCACCTCAACCTCCAAGAAAAGCACAAACAAGACCCTAATCACACCTCAGGTGATTAGCAAACATCTAAACACAAGGTTTAGGCAAAGCAAATAGGGTAAGCCCAAAACGGAGGTCAGGGTCCTTACATTTGTAGTGTAAAAATCCCACATTGATAATGGTAGTTGTAATGTAAAATATTTTACATGGTGTCCTTATATTGTATAGTGTTTTTTCATATTATGTTATGATTATGGAAATAAATCATATCTACACCTCCAACAATCCTAGTCATAAATATTTTACATGTCATTTATGAAGAATGAAAAATATAATTGTACATAAAATGTTGTCAATTGTTCCAGAACTCATTTTCTGCCCTTTTTAAGTTGAAACTCAGGAACTCTATTTTGTATGTAATTCTATAACTCACTGGAACTCATGAAACTCAAGTTCCAGTACTTACTTTAAACTAATCATGAAAAACTACTTTAAGAACTCCAGTTCATAAGTTTTCCGGACCAGTTACAAAAAACCAATCGAGACCTTAGCAATGAGGAGGCTTGTACCAAAGTATTGAACGCCTAATGAATTTGGATGGGGAAAATGTAGAAGGTTATTTGAAGTGTTATTTCATCAAAGGCCAATGCACACACCTGACCAAGTAAGGAATGTTGTGGCGCACAAACATTTGTGTTTTTATTTCTTCAAAGGCCATTGAATAAAAAGCCTAATCAGAAGAGAAAAAAAATTAGTCATTTTTCCACTAATGAATAATGATTTATGAGTTCAAAAGTATACTAATTAATGGGAAGACTTGTACCAAAATATCAAACGGATAGTGAATCTAGATGGAAAAAAGACTACAAGGTTATTTAAGGTTGTGTTTCATCAAAAGCAATTACACAAACAACCCTATCAACCATAAACTCTAAAGCCCGAGATTGTCCTATAGTGCATTTAGTCTCCACTCCCACTTTCATAGAAGCACCTCAAAAGTGAGATTTATGGGATTGAAGGAGGCGGATAAGTTTTTAAATACAATGAAGTAGTAATTAAAAATAATATATTTTTCTTTAAAATGTGATTGTAGAATCAATATGTAGATGATTTGAGTTGAATATTTGCAATGCATATGAGTGTATATGATGAAAATTACAAAACCACATATTACAAGTCCACATGTGAACATATTACAATTAAAATACATCGATGCAATTTATGTCTCTTTATTTTATGTTGGTTCCATTATATCCCCATACAATAATTAGCTAATCATCTTTGCGGATAGTAGAATGAACTTTTATCGGAAGGCCTTTTGGGAAAGTACATGAGCCATAGCTCATTAGTGGACCATCGTTCTCTTGTAATTCCCACTCATACATTGTGATGAGATAATGAGTGAACACAACTATTTCCATACTTGCCAACTCCTTTCCTGTACACTCGTGGAAGCCTCTACTAAATGGCATGTAACCCTCCATCATCTTGTCAACTCTGTTATCATCCTGTATTTTGGAGTGTAAATTATTGTTAATAAAACAATTGTGATTGAGTAATCGTTTCAGGAAAAGTCATTTGAACAAAGCCAATAAGTTGTTTTAAAATAGATATTAGAAAAAAGATAAAGATAAAATTCCATATAGACCTGCCACCTCCACGGATTGAAGCTTTCAGGCTCATCATAAAGTTCTGGATCCAATTGTGTACCAGAGAACAAGAGGAGTACACTCCAGCCACTTGGAATATCGTAACCTTACAACAATATTAAAACATGATGTTGTTACTTAATATTTTATATTGAAAAAATGTATAACCTAATTTCCAAGAAATTTTACTTTGCAAAGTATACAAACCTTTATAATTAAAATTAGCAACGACATTCTTTGACACACCCAACATAATGTTTCCCAGACGCAATGTCTCTTTGACAACTAAGTTCTCCAAGGGAAAAAAACATTGAGACAACAATTTAATAGTTTATATTGTTTGCATAACACAATATAATATGAACCTTGAAACTTACAAAGGCAATATGTTGTAAAAATCCCACATGAGTTCAATTAGTCAAAAATATGAGCTAGTGATACCAAGACATGATATAACTACTCTTGTGGTTTTTGTCCATAGTCACTAATACACATGATATTGGAACAGACTAATAAGGAACTTTGGGAAATATATACAAAACAAATAAGAAAATGTTGATCATGATGACCTTTCAAATATATTTATTCATTATCCTATTAATGAAATAATATCACATGAAAATGTGAAGTTCTATATGATTTGATGACATCACATTCCTTACTATTTATACTAAAAACAAATCAATACTATGAATACCAACCTGTGGATTTAGGAAAACTTATAGGTTATCTTACAGGCGTATGTACATTCCTACTGATACCTTAAAATGTGATGGAAGAAATTTTCAAACCTGTTGAGATAGGCTATGCTACTTTTTGGTATCATACTCATGCCAATAACTATTAAGCCTTTCATTGCAATTGTCATTCACAATAAGCGAGTGATATTTAATATGTTACACCACATTATTACATGAAGTGTGGACATTTGGAGTTATTAAATTGATAGTTTCAGTCTAATAAAAAATTACCACCAGACGTACATCATGAGTGAACTTCATTTGTTTAATGTCCTCCCATGTCAAGGTACGCTCTCCTTATATCTTTTTGCTGTAAATTATTTTTGCATGTTCTTCCTGTATTCTCAAAACAGAGTTACAGAATTTTGAATAACAAGGATGAGTAAAAGAGATGAGAAGAAAACGTATCTGGAGTTGTCTGATAGCTTCTGGACATTTCCCCAAAAAGTAGACGACAAGACATAAAGCTATTGAGACAGTAGAATACGCAGCCATGAGCAAACCCATTATGCAAAAACTGACTTGCTCGGTAGTCAAGTTTGGTATTTCAATCAAGTTACGTAACATGTCTGAATTATCATCGGTAATATTGGTTTTGTCTGTAGTTCCTCTCTCTTCGATCAAGTTCCGTATAACTTGTACAACTGTGTCTCGGGCCTTAATGAAACCAATAAACATGATATATATATATATATATATATATATATATATATATATATATATATATATAAAATGAACAAAATAGATGAAGTTGCTAAAATCTTGTGACGTGGAAGAAAAAGTGAAAGGTTATGGCTTAGATATTTGCTTTGTATATTTTTGGAAAAGAAATGAGAATTTTAAATATCTGAAAAATCTTTTTTTATTATTAATATATCATAAAAAGATTTACATTGAAGAAGAGGACAGGCGGGCAACAAGCTGCGCCGCTAGTCCTTTTTGGATAGCAAATCCAATATCTGAAATTAATAATCTTTTGACCACATTATATAGAAATTGAGATATCGTTGTAATGTACCTTGCAACCTTGTCTAAATGCCGTACAAGGAAAATTTAGAGGGATAGATCGCAGTCCTTTCTCTACTAAACCGCACAATCTGAACAAGTTTTCTGTTCTTTCTTCCGTCGACCTCAAGCTCAATATGCTCTTTGTCATGAAACGGAATGGAATCTGGAATTTTTATCCACTTTGAGAAGTTTCTATGTAAAAAATTTAAATAAAATCTTACATATCCATTGATGAATAATAGCTTCTCTTATTTTATATAAAGCATAACTTGTACTACTATGAATTTTCAATAAGAATACCATTTTTTATCGGTTAGAGATGAATTGATTAGTTATGAAATTTGGCATGACAATAAGTGAAATAAGAGTGGAGTTTGAGAAACAAGTCAAAACCACAATGCATTGAATAATAAGATGGAACACTAAAACTTAATGTTGGTAATAGAAACAAAAGGGAACTTAAATAGCGTTCTTAGCTAGATGTTTATCTAAATTTATGATAGAATAAGGTATAATTAGTTTCAATTAATTGATTCAATTTGTGTAGTTTGATACCAGCTATGAACTATCTTATTTTAATACAAAAAATAACGTCCTTTCAAGTAATAATTGTAGAGTCTCTAAATTATAATAATTTCTATGAATAGAAAAAGTGGTCAATTTTTAATCATCTAGTTAAGTGACTTGTATCTTTATGCATTACTTAAACAAGTAAATGACATTAGTTACATGTTGTATGTATTATAGGAGAAATGGAATTTATATTACTTCAAATTGATGGGGGACTAAGCTCATTCAGACATCAACTAAATTTTAAATGGATTTATATTGTGTTTGTAGTTGTCTTAAAATTTAATGGATGTCAGAAATATCTTAATTAATATTCAATGCATGCGATACAAATTTTTATAGAAGTCATAGTAAAATAATTTTGAACCTCAAAATGTTAAACCGGTGACTTGTACAGGGCAAGTGATCCGATCCAAAATGAACTCAGTCTTTCTCATTCCATGTTGCCCGAAAATATAAAGAACTTTAAATGTAGTAGGTGTGATTGAATACTTATCAAGGTGATGCAATTATTTGAGTATGATGAAAAAATATAATTATGATATAACAAAAGGGATGGAAATCCCCATCCAATGGACATGCAGTTAATTGATTTGTGGCACTTCATTGTCTTTCTTGATGTAAGTTTTTCTCTTTTTCTCCCACCTTTCAATTTTTTTAGTTAGAAAGAAATTAGTCCTCCCTCCTTCAAACAGGTGCCTGAGTCCAGATGGCTCAAGGGTTGGTAAGTACAAGAAACAACGGGAGATTCGAATCTGGGTCTCCCGTAGAGTACAAGTCGGACCGAACCACCAACTCTCCAATGGTTGGGTCCCACCTTTAAGTTTAATATGAAGAGCACTCTTATGTAATCCCTTCTTATTCGCTTGTCAAATTATACTTGTTTTGATTATTCGATGCCATTAGATTTTTTTTTCTTCCTTGTTTGCATGTAAATAGTTATTAGCCAATATATTTCTATGTTTTCCTCTTGTTCTTTCTTATTTGAGTCATACCACATGAATCAAATAGTAACAAAATACAATCTTGTTCCCTTCTTCTACATAGAGTTCTCTAGTTTGCTTTCATCCATCTACAAAATCAATAGTATTAATATCAAACTGAAATGGCTATTGTCAATGACATCATTCACCCACATGTCATTGTTGGATCCTTAGGACTTCATATCGTTTTCACATTTCAAGAATTACCGCTGAACTCAAATTATTTCAAGTAGAAGTTTTCAATCCACTATCTATTATACTAGGTTGATGGGATCACCTCATAAAATAAGGTTGTCACCTATAGTTATATCTAGTCTGTAGAAACATTAAAAGATGATCAAGATAGCTCTACACCATTAAAAACCCAGTGATGGAGCTATGGTGAGGCCACCAAATCCTCATCCGTGCTTGTTGGTCAAACTCCAATTATACTATTTTCTAATCCCGCAGGTTAAGGATTATGCATGTGGATGTGGTATTTTACCTGGCTCAATATGATTTAAAAGAAAAGTGGAGGTCGCTGAAAGCATAAATATCACGTAGAAGGTAGACTCCGACTCTTGTTGTTGCCATCTAAATAATCAATAATCATTGCATAAATCAAAATATAAATAGATCAAAAGATATATAATGGGATTATAGAGCAAGTGGGGCGAGGAGAGGAGCGACAGTGGGATGGAAATTACGTACGCAATTGGTCATTTCATTGCCTAGAAATGTATATTGAAAAGAATAAGAAATCTATACACTTAACATGATAATTAAAGATATTTTTGTTATATCCTAGTGCGAAGAATAAAGAAACAAATGAGCATGGAACCCCAAGGTTAAGTAAATTATAAATTATAATCTTACTTTGTAGTTTATTTTCAAAATATGAAAGAAAAAAAGGGGGACGAGTAAAATTTTCACTTATATTTCAAACTAGTGTGCTTGATCTTATGAAACCCAGAAAAAAATGATTTGTTGTTCTAGCTCTAAAAATACAAGTCGATTTCGAATACAAGTTCATTCTAAGCTCCAAAAAATTGACTTCAGAAAATCCCATCAAAAATTGAGTATGCGTCAATTCTGAGTTCTAAATTTGATAACATGGCTGAGTTCCGAGTTTGTATGATTCAAGGTATAGTTAGTTTCAAGTTAAATTAGTAAAATTTCTAGGTTATGTAGAGCTAGGATTTTGACAAAAATAACTTATCTTTTTAATTTTGACAAATATGAGTCAGTTCCATGTGATCAATATCCGGATCTAAGTTCTAATTTAGTAATCCATATCAATTTTAGCTTTAGATATCTTGAGAAAAAATTAGGTATGAACCGATTTTGGATTTGACTACTGAATAATTTGCTCAGCTTTCTCTCTCCTTAGGAACCCACCTAGACCTAGATTTTGACATTCCTCATATGTCACGTAGTGTATTTGTATAGCGTGGTGAGGGAACTTGAGGAAATTAAAAATAATAATTCTAAATGCATATAATTAATTTTGAATATCAAATTGTGTCTTTTTGTATGTAAGTATTTTCCTACTTATATCCTTCTTTCCCACAAATTTTCATTCTAAAATATAAATTTTCTCCATATATGCAATATAAAAATCAAACGTCATACTTCTTCACAAGATTCCTCCCACTTTTGAGTCAACTTGTGTTTCCTTCTAGATAACCTACCCAAATGCTAATAATAAATTTCTCATTACCTTTTTTATTTCCTCTGTGAGATTCATTTGTTCATTAGAAGTTTCCCTCCGTGTTTCCCTACAACTTCCCATATTTTTCTCCATACTTCTAAATAAATTTCATCCCAAATGTTTTCCATTCCACTTGTCTCAATGCCAATATGTAGGGGGAATATGATATGATACACATACATCTTATGATTCAATTCCCTCTATTCTCATCTCTTCCTCGTTATTTTAGGTTGAATGGTTTCCCTTCCCTCACATGGTATGATTCTCTCCTACCAAATAAGTTGTCGATGCAAATATATCCAAAGAAAACCACCAAGAGTGGTGTAAAATGTCACTATTTTTAACCGTGCCCCACTTTTCTTCCCTCTTAGGATTAGCATGGAAAACTCAAGCCTATATTTATTGCTCTACTTCCTTGTCTTGTAATTGTTATAAAGAAGAGATTCTAGTTGTTGAACATATAAATAATATTTGGAGCAACGAATATCCCCAAAAATATGAAGTGAAGACTAGCCAATATACATTTTTAGAAAAGGAGAACTAAGAGGGGGTTTATTTATCCCTCTTATGCAATATAAACAGTGCTAGTTTTCAAATATAGGAGTGATTATATGTTTTAATGTTTTTTTATTAATGAAATATTATAAAAAAGAAAATTCATAGTCTAATTTATTTAGGCTTGACTTGTCTCAAATTATTAAATGCGACACCTGAAAGAGGGGCACAAAATAGCATTAGAAAAATTAGTACTTGGTCATAAGACTAGGTAATATGATCCAATATGCATAATGAAATAAAGTGCCAGGGTGTAATATACAAGGGGAAGGAGCAAGTAAGAAGTCCCACAATGAATAATTTTGGACTACACATACTAAATAGGAAATGAGTTTTATTACATCACAATACAATATGAGAGTCAATAGATTAATAGGGTAGCCTACCAAGTCACATGTAGTATCCTAAAAGGAATCTTTGAATGCTTGTCAAAACGTTATTTCTCATTATATTCCAGTTCATCTATAAATAAAAAAGAGGTAAAATCATGACACCCTTGATGTTAAGGTTGGTACAACATTTCTTATTATAGTTTCTTTTTTTAATATATTAACATTTCCCCCCAACTATTGACTATGGATGAATAAGAAGAAGACACTGTCAGATTTGTCTTCAAAAGTATATTTTAAGAAGACTAGTTTTGATGTAGTTAAATTCTGATAATAGTAGTAATTGTATCCCAATATAGAATACTTACATTAAAATGTACACATTATTATGTACTAGTTTCAACATTTTTTAAAATAAAATATTTGTAGATAATCTCATTATCAAATTCCATGATGCTTCATTGATCAAAATTATACATAACAATTATAGGCACAATTCCTAAACATTAAGTGTTATTATCATCTTCAATGGAAATTCTCCTTGATAATGATTTCATAAAAATAATTTCATGTAAATGTTTGTATCACACATTAAATCTAATATTTTGTACACTTTCAATAAAAGTTGTTCAAGAATTTGGATTAAGTATCATACCCAATAGTGTTATCGTAATATCCATTAATTATAATAGAAGATGACTAGAAATTTGAGTTTAAAGTTCCATATAATGGAAACCAGTTACTATTATAATTATAATGCATGTGTCATGGTACAATGAAGTACTATTATATTCATGTTTTTAATGGACATATGTACCATTTATATACATACTAATGAATATGATAATAAAGTTAAAAAATAGTGTTTCGCAAAGTTTTTGCATATTTATATGAATATCATTGTATACATTGAAATTTATCGACCTCTATGTGGATGAGGTGGATATATTATTTATTTACCAAAACGTACCATATGTAAATTTGATATAATTAATTTGAAGCAATTGATGTGGAATAATACTCTTTAAAGAACTACTACTAAAACTGACATTAATAGCTACCTTCTTCATGTACCGTATATGTAATTGTTAAAATTGTACATGAAAATTTTGTTTTTGGAAACTTTGCGTAATTATAATAATTTGCAAAGAAGAACTAATTTATTTTTTTATGAAAATATATCAAAATTTTAGTTGTTACAAAGTTCCCACTTTTCACTAAAAATCCGATAATAAACACATTAACAATAAGTATCAATAAGTATTTTGGGATTAAAAGTTATGAGTAAATAAAGTATATTTTAGTTCTTCGCATCACGTTGTGATCTCATATATTTTTTATCCCTCCCACTCATCTTACCTTTCATCACTCCCTTCCTCTTTCTTATGTAAAAATTATTATTCCGCATCTGATGACTAACACTAGTATTGATTTTGTTTCTCCCAAATTCTAGATTTTCGTATCAGTATGAAGATGGTTAACTATCCTTTACACTCTTCTCCATGCAAATATTTCTAGACCATGGAATCCACCCATGAAACTCTACCATTTCCCTCTCTAACATGATGAAACTCACTCTCAACACCATTTCATCAGTTTATATTATTCTTAAAAGAAACTAAAATTTATATCCACTTAAATAGATTTTTGCAAATTTTCTTTGCGTCCCTTGATTAGGCTTTTTATTTTACTCATTTGTGGATTTACATCCACCAACAAGAAGAAGAGGATCTAGGGGGGTTGGTTGGGGGGGATCTAGCCCCACTCCTCCCCCCAAAAATGTTGAAATACACTTATAAAATATAATAAATACTAACAATATCTAGATATATACATGTTTTACAATATGAAAAACAAAATAAATGGTGCATGTTCAAATTTATTGTATGTATATTTTATTTTTCAGCCCCCTTTTGAACTCAACCCCCCTATTGTGCATTTCTAGTCCTGTCCCTACCAACAAGATACATATTCAGTCACTACCACACAATTCTTTCACCTTCTTAGATTCAACCTCTTCGACCAACAACTAACCATCATCGAGTTGTGTGTTATAAGATGCATTAGAATGGAACATCTCTCATCTGAGTGAAATATCTAACTCAATGTTGGTATTTGTTGAATGAAGGAAAGGGGAAGGAAAGGGAGGGGAGGGAAAGGGATGGGTGAGGAGGAGATACTTATGTTAGTATATTTTGTTAGTATGGGGAGGGAAAGGGGAGGAGAACATGAAAAACAATATAAATATAAAAAATGTCTAGTGATGTAGAACATTGATGATGTAAATTTGTAATTATCACTTCTCTTTTTATATTGATTATAGTTATACAAGTACTTCTCCTAATTTACAAATGTCAAACAAAAGTTTCATCAATGTATTCAAGTTCCCACCATAGTTCAAGACCTCCCTTTATAGTCACCAACATTTTATTTGTATTTCCATTATTTTCTTATGTCTCTAATTCAAATAATCTCAAATATTCCATGTTTTATAACAAAAAAAAATAACCTTTTGTATTTTCATGATAAATTCTGCACGAAACATGTATTCTAGTTTCTTATTATTTTTATTTTATGCTTAAGGTTTTTCAAATCATCCTCCAACATTTCATATGTCTGTTCATGTGACAAACAATATATTTGAGAGGACACATATTCTATATTCAAATTAATTTTGGTCTATATTAATGTTTCCATCCATATTGTTTATATTTGTCCTCCCATATGTCATATTCTTCTCCAGCCTTATTAAAAAATTTCCTTCCAAGTCTTATCTCTTTCCCTTGTCTCCAATATGATTTTATGGGGAGATAAATGAATGAATACAGTACTTGATTCTTTCCTTATGTTCTCGTCCATTTCCCTCCCTTCTTCATCACTTTTTCCAACCAAACAACCTATGTATTCTCCTCTCCCTTACCATCCCCTCCATTAACCATGTACTAAACATGCCCAAAGAGAGAGTGCCATTTTTATCATAAATGGAAATATATACAAATGATTATGAACGTGTGTTTACATTTTAGGTGATACGAATCATCCTGCTCCTCCTACTTCTCCTCGACATCTATATCCCACATATGTGTGAACTCATTCTATTCGTCATCACTGCCACATAGTTTTTTAAGGCCAAAATATATTTACAACATGACAAGCCACCTCCTCCTCATGTGTGTTTACTCACAAAATGACAAGCCTGCTCCTCCTCCTACTTCTCCTCTACAATACCACATTTGTGTTAACTAATTCTAATAATTGTTAATACAACATAGTTTTGTAAGGTTCATGCATGGTCTATAAACATGCTCCTCAGGTAGGAACTGTATATTTAAAATGGCCACTCCCGATTAATGAATGAGAATTCTTTTTTTTTCAGATATGCTTTTAGTCAGTTAAGTAGTAGGATGATTTTCCCAACCATCTTCATTGTTCCCCTATTTTTCACTCAATGCTTTCTCAAATCATCCTATTTGCCTTCTCCCTTTTCTAGTGTATCATGAGGTGCTTTTATTCCTGTCCTTCTAGACAAAATGGAGTGTATCCCAGATTTCTCTTTAGTCATGAACTCTTAACCTCTAGCCCAATTTTACTACTTTTTTCTCACAATCTAATTTGTTGTATTACCTTTAGTTTCCCTTAAATAAGAGCATTCCCATATTGCAAAGAAACATATGAGGAGCACAAACAACACTTTGACAAGCTTACCACATGTTCCTATTAGAGAAAATATTCACAAACTTATATTTTTTCTAGAATTCATCATTTAAATATACGTAACTAAGATACATAACATCAATATCTATCTTAGTTTATCTATCAAATGAAGAAACATCTAAGGATAGTCACCAGATAGTAGCCAACTGAAGTAGAAATCTTTGGAGTATCAAGGGGAAGACAAACTATGGAATATTTTAGAATCAATTGATATGAGGACGTGCCAGTCGCATAGACAAATAAAATTTCTATAGTAATGTTAAAGACTATGCATATAGTAAGATTTGATTATTAAATGCATCTACAATTTTTTAAAATAAATGCAATTGTGAAGAAGGACACACTTGGATTTTTATGAGCTATCTTATGGGAATGGATGTATAAAATATATTCAAATATTTTTTCAAATATTTTTCTGTAGGTAGAAAAAGTTGCTCACACCATCATTTCAAAGTTGTTATTTGTAACCATTATACATATTCAAATTAGTACATATGCTTCTCTATGAAAATGTGACTGAAAACAAACTTCTATATAAAATTCAACAACAATATCTTTTTCATTCCAATACTCCTCACCATATCCAAAATTCTAATACATATCTCAACCAAGAACTTGATTGATTATTGTCTCTCTGCTTATTAATTCTTATTCAATGTAATTTAGTGAGAGGATTAATAAAGCTAAGAAAGATAACATCTATGAGACCTATGAAAAGAGTAAACATAGTAGAGAATGATATTATATGGAGTGATTCAAATGGACATGTGGACATTAGATCATTTTCAAACTGTAGAGGCGCTTCTTATAGTGTCTTTTACAAATTAAAATCCATAATAATAATATGTAGTGTTAGTTATAGATAGACAAATGGTGTTGGATGATGATGAAGCCCTAATTTATGTCCCCATCTTATGCCATTTTTGTTGGTATGTATGCCCTGAGAACCAATCATGGGATGATTGGTGGGATACATTAAGATTGATTTGATAAATATCAAAGGCAAGCTTCCAATTCTTTCTGGTTCAGTCATATGAGATAGTGATAGAATAGATTGAATGTCTAGAGAATGACAGTACTCAATGACGTATGCTTTCAGGTTAAGGACCTGAACGATGAGATCATACAGATGCTAAGAGTTTGTACATTCTCATTATGTCCCTAGTCGGATGTCATTGTGGAAGGTAGATAGACAGCAATGACACACAAGACTAGATTGTGGTGTTGGTTGATGACAGAATCTCATTAGTCATGATATAGAGATATCAAACCAAACACATAGGTACTTGTTAGAGAACAAGTGTACTGGATAAACCCACCGTGAGTTTGACACATGGAACCATGACATGGTAGTCACAATCAGTACTCACAGTGATGGTGGTGAGTGTGATTCTTTGACCTGAAATCACTACACTCAACACATGTCGTTGGGCACACTTTGACATCATCAAACGCAGTCCTGAAACATCGGTTGTTATAAAGGTGATGATTGGGTGGCTTTGACACATGGGGCTTTTGAGGGGTGAGTGATAGATATGGGATTTTTCCCTCCTGAGGGAGTATGATATCCATGGCCACTTGATGAGTAGGATTGAGAAAGGCGTGCATGCATGTGTGAATCAATATGTGATATTGATGTCATACATATCTCTTCCAATCTACTCTGAGATCAAGAAAGTGAATGAACGTTGACAGGATGACTGCTCCATGCCTCGAGTTCATTCGGGATATCAGTGACAAAGGAATTATACATTCACTGTAACACCATTCACAGATTGTAGGATTGAAAGTTTTTCTCCAACTTTCTATTTCACTTGGGTAGCACTGATGTGTGACTAGGCACCACTCTTTGCTTGTGAATTCATAAGTGTTATGGACTTTCACTGCCAACGTGAAATGGACCTGCAGGGTCACACACATAGGATTTAACCTGGAAGAGGAGTTTTGTCCACAAACAATGTTTAGATTGATTGCTAAAAGAGTTTAGTAGTTCAATTAAACACAATTAATTGATAGCTAATTAATATCATAATGTTCAAGGTGTTGGACATATTGATTGGAGTATCAGATTGCTTGAAACTGAAATTGACTATTTCTGCACAGTCTGCACTTCCAACCGATCGGCTCATGTGATGAACCGATCGGCTCAGATGGTGAGTCGATTGGATCATGGACAGGGTGAAACGATTGCTTCAAGTGTTGAAACGATCGGTTCAACTGGTGCAACCGAGCAAGTTGGGAAAGTAGGATTGGTGAGAAATTTCCTTTTGATTCACTTGCCCAATTTGATTAGAATAAGGAGTGGTATTTGATACCAATTAGAAACAAAATATGGAAAGTCAATCGGGAAATGACCAGGACCACGATCTAACCGGTTCAGAAGTGAACCGACTGGTTGAGGTGTCTCAATCGATCGGTTGAGGTGTCAACCGACCGACTCAGGTCCCCAACCGACCATTTTTGAAATGAAACGATCAGTTTAGGTTGCGAGTTGGTTGTTTTTTATGGAAAATCTCGAACCCTTCTACTCCTGCTTTAGTCCCGCATTGCCTGAGATAGAGAACCCTGTCCCATGACCCTCCTATATATAGGGGTATTGGGGGCTTCTCAAAGTACAACTCAGTGCAACCAGTTGCTATGCAAAGTTGTCGTTCTCTCTGGTTTTGGTAACCGAGAGAGCCCGAGCAAGTGCTACCCGATAAGGGAGGCACAGCAAGGGAAAGACAACTACAGAAAGCGACTGGTGGCAGGAGAGTGTGTTGGTGACTAGTACACTGACTGGAGGGTGCGACTCCTTCCAATTCCTTGTGAGACAAGGAGATTGGAGTTCTAGGTGGTCCGTGTGGACTACTTCAGAGGCGGGATATTTCTACTGCTCGGAGGACAACTGTCAATCCCGACAGTCCCGATGAGACCAGGAGTCGACAGTCTCGGTGCGACTAGGAGCTGCACAGACACCGTCCAAGACCGGAGGTGAAGACCGCGCAAGGCGCGAGGTATTGTCACCGAGCAAGCCTCGGGACAATGTATGATTCCACAAACCATCCTTTCCTATTGTATAGATGTTGACGTTTTTCCTTGTTCTGGGTTTGGGGAGGAGAAATTTGTTTTTGTTTCCGCTGCCTTCTCTGCCTCCCCTAAAACCCAACAGTGGTATCAGAGCCACGTCAACTGCTCTATACTTTAGGATTATCGATATGATCGATTTTGATTTTTCGCCTTTATTTATTGCATACGATGCGAATAAAATTGGCTTTATGCATGTCCAATCCTAAATCCACAAATCCCAATATACATATATGATATGTAATATTAATGCACTCGATACGCGTCATCCTTAAACAAGTTTTGTGGTGGATGTATAATATGGTTATGGCCAATAAACCCTATCTGTGTATGGTTGTATGTGGTTGCTTGCATCTCGGTCTGCACACTGATCTTCCTTCTCCTATTCGTGATGTAACTCGAAATAATTCAAGATTTCTTTCCTACCTTTGCTCCCCTCGAATGTAACTTGAGGTTTCTCTTTTTACAATGTAAAATAGGATAGAATTTTTATTTCCTATTATGTTAAAGAACGGTAGACATCGTGACGACAGCTGAGATGATCGGTTCAAGGAGTGAACCGATCGTTTGATGTTCGAGACGATCGGTTCAAGGAGTGAGCCGATCGGTTGATGACCGGTTTGAGGAGCCAGACGAGCGGGTGGCGGCCATGATGAGATGCACGATGACCAGGTGAATCGATCAGTTGGAGGAGCCAACTGATCGGCTGGTGGCACCCAGCCGACCGGCCTGATGGCGAGCCGATCAGTCATGTGATGAGTTGATCAAACCCAGAAAGGCAAAGCACAGAGTTCATCTTGTACAAGTTGCATGTGATGTAGACCTAGATGACCGTGATTCTTCTGGGCTCGAGGAATCACATTAGGATGGACATAATCATCACTTTTATCATTTCACATGATTTTTGTGGGATATAGCATGTATATGATACATACTATATATTGTGGTGATTGGATATGTATATGTATATAAAACCAAATCTCTCATTAAATATTAAGTTTTAGATTCCTTCCAAATGAGACACACGTGAAAATCTTGATCGACCAAGTGTGGGCACGCCCAAGCGTGGTGCACCGTCTATCTCGTGGAAGCGTGAAGGATGGATATGTGTGTCTGCCCAAGCAGGGTGCATATTCATCGTGTTGGCTTTGGGTCAGACTTAACAAGGTGACCTAGATAGGATCTAGCACCTTGAGGCATGGAGATGATCATGGAAAGGAGTTACATATGACATCTTATCAAGAGTTCAATATGATGCAATTGGCAAGAGTTGCCTACCTAAGAGATCTAAGTTGTGGGTGACAGTCCTAGCTGGTCCATGACTTAGAGGATTTTAGGATCTTGCCCACTAGAAGGTTGTACGTTGCAATCTTCTGAATTGATGGTAAGGGCTATCAATTTGAACTAAAATAGTGGGAGCGATAATTAATTAAAGGCCTGATTATATCGTCAACTTTTCAAATCAATCAAATAAGTCAAAAATGAGTTTTTGGACTAAAATTGCATTTTTCCTTTTGTAGTACAAATGACAACAAACAACAATCACTTTTCTTTGTGATCCGTCCTTGAAAAGGATAGGCTGAATGGGACAAACTTCCACGACTGGTATAGGACATTGAGAATTGTTCTCACTCAAGAGCGAAAGCTCTATGTCCTGGATACTCCAATTCCAGAGGAACCTTCTCCAAATGCACCAAAGGTAGAAAGGGATGCTTACAAGAAGCATTCTGATGATGTCATTGATGCAAAGTGCTTGATGTTGTGCTCTACGAACCACGAGTTGCAGAGACAACATGAGAACATGGGTGTCATTGAGATGATTCAGCATCTTAGGAACATGTATGAAGATCAAGCACGGCAAGAGAGATACGATGTCTCAAGGGCACTGTTCAAGTGCGTCATGACAGAAGGAGATCCAGTTGGTCCTCACATACTCAAGATGATTGGGTATGTGGAGAACCTGACAAGACTGGGATTTCTACTGAGCCAAGAGTTGGCTACTGACATGATACTGCAATCGTTGGCAGAATCCTACAGTCAGTTTGTGATGAACTACAACATGAACAACTTTGATAGGCCACTGTCAGAGTTGTTGGGCATGTTGAGGACAGCCGAGACACAGATGAAGAAGGACAAGCCTAAGTCTGTGATGGTGATCACGAGCAAGAAAGGCAAGTCCAAGCGCAAGGGCAAGGGCAAAACTAAGAAAGGTTCTGATGCTAGCCAGGAGTCCAAGTCGTCTTCAGCTCTCAAGGCCAAGGGAGGTGTGACCAAGAAAGGCAATTGCCACCATTGTCAAAAGCCAGGACATTGGAAAAGGAATTGTCCTCTCTATCTAGAAGAACAAAAGAAGAAGGAGGCGACAGACGCCTCTACTTAAAGGTGTCATGAAAGTAAACTTGTAACACTTTTGAGGTATATGATACTAAGATGTAAAGTGTAAAGCACTCAATAAATGGGGCAAGTGTTGCCGCCATAGATAGGAGTACTTAAGTT
The DNA here is from genome assembly GCA_963693085.1 of Alisma plantago-aquatica. Lineage (NCBI taxonomy): Eukaryota > Viridiplantae > Streptophyta > Magnoliopsida > Alismatales > Alismataceae > Alisma > Alisma plantago-aquatica. The sequence goes on from OY856411.1 coordinate 53,636,038, forward strand.
TATTTTCAGCCTAAAAGGCATGTAATACAGTTATGAACTGCTATTTCATATTTGCCAATAGATAGAAACACTTTATTTTTGCATATTGTATGAAAAAGATGGAAATCAATAAAGAGATGTTTGAATTTCTAAAGATATGGTCTTTGTGGCAATACCTTGATAAAATGATACCTAAAAGTTATAGATAACTCAAATAATAAAATTAGCATCAATCATGATAAATTCATTTCTAGTTTCCATGTGATGGATAAATCTAGACTCTTTTGGTTAGAGAACCAGTAAGAGACATGAATATCTTGGACATGATTAATCAATCTTCACTAAAGGTAGTGGGAGAATGATTATCCTATTAGGTATGATACATGTGATATACCTATTGGAACAAATGATAATACTTCAAATGGTGTTTAGAGAAATACCAATATGAATATCTTGAAGTGTTCAAGATTATCATAGATGAAGTGCAAATTTGGTAAAGTGTTAATTCTTGATGAGATCAATGAATGAAATACTTGGACCAAATGTTTGAGATCCTTATAAGTGATTATGATAGTGTATCATAGTGAACTCATGATTAAGGCATGGTGATGTCTAAATAAAAAAGGAATCATACTCTAAGGAGTTAGAGAATGATTATCAAATAACTGAATTCTTCTTAAATAAAGAATACCCCACACGAATAAAGGACATTAAGAATCACAAGGAGTTGTGAGTTCTTATATCCTTGACAGATACATCTCGATCATCTATATGATGAGTTGGTCATGTGATGAGTCAACTATCTAGATGAATATGAGGAACCGAATCTTGAGTTATGGTTTATGACCATTACATCCTAATGACTTCCATATGAACGATAAGGTATGACCTTGATGGTAGCACCCATTGGAATAAAATCCATAAGTGCAAATAAGTCTTAAGCGTTAAGACACATGGATAACATTTGAGAAGGATGATGCTTGTTAATTGCAACTTAATGACTAAGAGATTTGGTATAAGGGATACTAAAACCACATTCCTTTGAGGAATAAAACAAGGATGTGTACGTGACACAACCTATAAGGTTTATGAATCCACTAATGCAAATGAAGTCTATAAGTTACAATGGACTAATCAATGTGATTGATTGAGTACAAGCAACTCAGAATTGGATCTTTACTTTGATGATATAGTCAATGGGTTTGACTGATATGTCAAAGATAAAGAAGGGATCTGTGATTTAGTGGGAGTGTGTTCACATTCCACATGTTGATGTGAAATGGAAATGTTCTAGAATGGAAATCCAAAAGTGGAAATTATCTTTAAGGAAGATAGAGATGTTTCCTATGTGATAGGAATAGAGATCTATACAGATAATTCTCGAAAACCTCTTGACCTGAAAAGAGAAAGCATACATTGGCAATTTGTACTGAAGTATTCAGTATGCACAGATTCAGTGGGAGAAAACATGTTCGTGTTACATGGAGTTAGTATCCCAAGGCCAAGTGTCCAAATCTTATGAAGAATGTGAACACTAAGAATAGATATGGATCTATCATGTATGTAATCATCCCATCATCTTGCATGTATGGACATGGCAAGAATAAAATGCATTCATCGTCTTGTATGTAGGACATGGAAATATGATGTGCTCATCCTGATAACTCGTATGTGAGACATGACGAGTGGATGTATGTCTACTTCCAGTAAGGGTTACTGGAATACCATGATAACTTGATAAGTACTTGAGAAGTACTAGTTCTATGGAGATAAGGAAGATTTCGATGTAAAGAGTTACATTGATGCGAACTTTCGAAAGGATAGAAAATTAATCGCAAAATATATATAGGATATATAAAAGTGAAAGTTTGTTGATAATTGGAAGTGTTCCAATAAAACCATTTAAAAGGAAATGTTGACTATCTATGCGTTAGAGAACAACAGTGGATACTATATGGATCTGGAAGTTCATGAGATGAACTTATAGATATTCCACTCATTGATGACAAGTATGGAATCCTTGATCATGCAATGTGGCTAAAGGTTAGCAAAGGAATACTAGATCGCATATTACGGCAACTCCATCTCATACGTGTGACGTACAATGAAGAGATGAGAGACATGCAATTAATACTGACTTTGGCAAGGTGTTGCCATTACTCACAATGATCGCACTAGATCAAAGTAACATGTGGGACATGTTTGAAGATCATTATGAATATGATTCAAGGGTGATTAGCTCACAGTGCAAGTGGGAGTATGTTGGTATGTATGCCCTGAGAGCCAATCATGGGATGATTGGTAGGATACATTAAGATTGATTTGATAAACATCAAAGGCAAGCTTCCAATTCTTTCTGGTTCAGTCATATGAGATAGTGATAGAACAGATTGAATGTCTAGAGAATGACAGTACTCAATGACATATGCTTTCAGGTTAAGGACCTGAACGATGAGATCATACAGATGCTAAGAGTTTGTACATTCTCATTATGTCCCTAGTCGGATGTCATTGTGGAAGGTAGATAGACAACAATGACACACAAGACTAGATTGTGGTGTTGGTTGATGATAGAATCTCATTAGTCATGATATAGAGATATCAAACCAAACACATAGGTACTTGTTAGAGAACAAGTGTACCGGACAGACCCACCGTGAGTTTGACACATGGAACCATGACATGGTAGTCACAGTCAACACTCACAGTGATGGTGGTGAGTGTGATTCTTTGACCTGAAATCACTACACTCAACACATGTCATTGGGCACACTTTGACATCATCAAACGCAGTCCTGAAACATGGGTTGTTATAAAGGTGATGATTGGGTGGCTTTGACACAGGGGGCTTTTGAGGGGTGAGTGATAGATATGGGATTTGTCCCTCCTGAGGGAGTATGATATCCATGGCCACTTGATGAGTAGGATTGAGAAAGGCGTGCACGCATGTGTGAATCAATATATTGATGTCATACATATCTCTTCGAATCTACTCTGAGATCAAGAAAGTGAATGAACATTGACAGGATGAGTGCTCCATGCCTCGAGTTCATTCGGGATATCAGTAACAAATGAATTATACATTCACTGTAACACCATTCACGGATTGTCGGATTGAAAGTTGTTCTCCAACTTTCTATTTCACTTGGGTAGCACTGATGTGTGACTAGGCACCGCTCTTTGCTTGTGAAGTCATAAGTGTTATGGATTTTCACTGCCAACGTGAAATGGACCTGCAGGGTCACACACATAGGATTAACCTGGAAGAGGAGTTTTGTCAACAAACAATGTTTAGATTGATTGCTAAAAGAGTTTAGTAGTTCAATTAAACACTCAATTAATTGAAAGCTCAATATCATAATGTTCAAGGTGTTGGACATATTGATTGGAGTATCGGATTGATTGAAACTGCAATTGACTATTTCTGCACAGTCTGCACTCCCAACCGATCGGCTCAGCTTGGTGAACCGATCGGCTGAGATGGTGATTCGATCGGCTCATGGACATGGTGAAACGATTACTTCAAGTGTTGAAACGATTGGTTCAACCGGTACAACCGAGCAAGTTGGGAAAGTAGGATTGGTGAGAAATTTCCTTTTGATTCACTTTCCCAATTTGATTGGAACAAGGATTGGTATTTAATACCAATTAGAAACAAAAGATGGAAAGTCAATCGGGAACTAACCAGGACCACGAACCGACCGGTTCAGAAGTGAACCGACCAGTTGAGGTGTCCCAATCGATCGGTTGAGGTGTCAACCAACCGACTCAGGTCCCCAACCGACCGTTTCAGAAATGAAATGATCGGTTTAGGTTGCGAGTTGGTTGTTTTTGTGGAAAATCTCGAACCCTTCAACTCCTGCTTTAGTCTCGCATTGCCCGGGATAGAGAACCCTGTCCCATGACCCTCCTATATATAGGGGTATTGGGGGCTTCTCAAAGTACAACTCAGTGGAACTAGTTGCTCTGCAAAGTTGTCGTTCTCTCTGGTTTTGGTAATCGAGAGAGCCCGAGCAAGTGCTACCAGATAAGGGAGGCACAACAAGGGAAAGACAACTGTAGAAAGCGACTGGTGGCAGGAGAGTGTGTTGGCGACTAGTACACCGACAGGAGGGTGCGACTCCTTCCAATTCCTTGTGAGACAAGGAGATTGGAGTTCTAGGTGGTCCGTGTGGACTACTTCAGAGGCGGGAGATTTCTGCCGCTCGGAGGATAGCTGTCAATCCCGACAGTCCCGGTGAGACTAGGAGTCATCAGTCCCGGTGGGACCAGGAGCTGCACAGACACCGTCCAAGACCGGAGGTGAAGACTGCACAAGGCCCGAGGTATTGTCACCGAGCAGGCCTCGGGACAAGGTATGATTCCACAAACCATCCTTTCCTATTGTATAGACGTTGACGCGTTTCCTTGTTTTGGGTTTGGGGAGGAGAAATTTTTGTTGTTTCCGCTGCTTTCTCTGCCTCCCCTAAAACCCAACAATTTTATCCATTATTATCAATAACATGTGCATAATGCATGTTATTCTCCAATCAAAAAACTCTATGTCAAATGTGATTATGGTTGGTCTTTCATGTTTTATTGGTACTTTGACACTTAATGATGGAAGGGATAGATGAAGTAGGATCTAGATTATCCATTGCCATGTAGTAATCTAAGAGATATCTGAAGCTACCCCAACCTACACCCAAGTGATAAAGGAACAAGTTGAAGCAAGGAGCACCATGGAAGTACACTTAGAACATCAATGTGCAAGAAACAAACCCTCCAAAAACCCATGATACTTTGCAACATCCATCCCACAATTGAGAAGATCACATACTTGATCCAATAAGATCTACACCATGATATCTTAGCCACCACTGTTGTTTCCACCACAAAAATTGTGGTGCCAAGCAAGTAGAATGACCATGCTAGTAGAGTTCATCAACTCCTCTCATACCTCCATCACTATGTTTGTGGCACCCACCACAATTGTTCTACTATCAGGTCGCTACGGTCGTGGTACCAACCATGTCAATGCTTATCCATCTTATTCCACTCAAAACATATATGACCTTTTCATATTTCCACCACAACTGTTCCCATCCACCATATCCTTTCTCACTCCTACCCACACCACGTGGTGCCCAACCTAATTGTTTTACCTACCAAACCCTATGACTTCACACATCATTTTACAACATGACCCCCACAAAACCTTAATTCTCTCTAGGACACTATATATGCACTAGTGCAAGTTGGGAGTCTAAGGTTAGACACTACAAGATTCCATATCCTCCACCACTCATTCTCCACTCATTTCACCATGTTTACTTTCTCCCTCAACCCTAAAATCATAGTTTTCTAGGTTTTGGATATATTTCTTCCATTTCTCAGGCCATCCCACACCATCAAAGTAGGAGGACGTCCTTGGAGATGCTGGAGGTGAAAAAAGGATCTCCTTTATCAATGTCCTACGAGTTTTCTATTCTCTTTTATTTTTATTACTTTAAGTACAAGTAGCTAAGTCCCATTGCGGGTTGTACGGGAAAATAATATGTAATAATGATACCATGTTGGCAAATATTTGTGGAACTCCCCACTCGACAGAGTGTTTGAGATAAGGGTAGGGTCCTTTCCTCCTGAGGGATAGGAGAAAAAGGTGCGGTATGTCAACCCGTCGACGTTCTCCCCCTTTAATATGATGTGGAGGCTAGAAAGATCAAACTAATTTAAACTGCCTACGTCACAGTAGTAGGGGAGTCAAGGTCGTGATGTTGAGATGGGGGGAAGGAAATTACTTTTACAAGTCTCTCTCTATCTACCTGCCAGGAGGTCTACTTGAGCAACACGACTGTGCTTCTCGCCCCCTACCCCCCGCGGGAGGGGGAGTGGCTCTTTCGGGCTGGAAGCAGGAAGCACAGGTGGGCATCTCCTGCAATGCAAGCAACATTGTTCGCCCTGAGAAGCAAAATATTCGAGAGTCAAGGTGGAAAATACATGCATATGTCGTGTCTAATGACAAGGGCCGACGACAGAAGCGTCGGGATGGAGCCATATGATGTGGAAGTGTCACGTATGGTTCTTTGAGAAGGGAGTGGATACCCACTGGAGTGCCTACCACACAACTTAACCACCATCGGTCATTAGGTCAATTCCTCTTGGGGGCCACCCCTAACTCCACCATTATTATAGAGGTATGGGGTTCGAGACAAAGAAAGATCAAGGCAACATATCAGTTTTTCCTATAGATCCATTTTTATGCTATTATCTATTCTGTTGAGTCTTCTATAAATAGGAACCATTGATTTACAAATCTTATTAACCACAAAATTTAGTGAGCGACACCAAATCTTTCTATGGATTGCTTTTTTTGGCCTCTTTTGCTGTCAAAGTGCCTATGGTACCATTTCATATTTGGTTACCCGAAGCCCATGTGGAGGCACCTACGACTGGATCCGTCATCTTGGTAGAAATTCTTTTAAAATTGGGAACCTATGGGTTTTTAAGATTTTCAATACCCATGTTTCCCGAAGAGATACTTTGTTTCACTCCTTTCATTTATACTCTAAGTTCAATTGCTATAATATATACTTCCTTGACCACTTTAAGATAGATCAATCTTAAGAAGATCATTTCCTACTCCTTAGTAGCCCATATGAATCAGGTGACTATTGGTATGTTTAGTTGGGCAGTGGTTGTTAGGTCACCTATTTGGAATGTTAAACACACAAGCAAGGCTAAAACGTGTGTATCGGGCGTGCGACCCATCAACCTACTAGCAATGGGGGAGAAAACATAGCATGTCGCAATAAACGATTTGAGGCATCTCAAAAATAAGAGCTCGTCCCCCTGTGGTATGGGAGTGAGGGACGGCTCTATGAAGTCTGAATTGAATCTTTATGTCCAATGTGCAAGGAGAATTTTTGGGCGCAAAGAGAGCCGTCCTACTTCTTTATATTTCGTTCCTCTCCCTGAATGTCAAGATATCATTTTATTTTTTAATTCTACTTTATTTCTTGTTAATCATTCATTAACTCTTATTTTATTTGTTTGAGTTATGTGAGCAATAAGGAATAGGAAAAATGCATGATTTTGGGCTTTTGCTTGATAAAATCCTAAGAAATTAGGGAAATCTTGCCGAGTTTCTCCACCTTCCCCTTTGTATAACCATTCCCCTAGTCCTAGGTATGAGATCCAAATAGCTAGATATTTCATTCCATATACACAACTAAATGGCTTTCTTAATGGTTAAATGGAAATAGTGGGACATAAATATCCTCGTTCTACTCACCACACCATTCATTGCCCCTAAGTGCACTAGGAAACCACATCTAGTGACATATACTTTGGTAATCTAGACCTATGCCTACCTATACATAGTCAATGGAACATTTTAAGGGAGGATTGTGAGTGATAGGGACTACTTCCCCTATTGAAAACCATTCCATCCATCACCCACTAATATAATAGAATGCATACTCTAGTTTGATCCTTGTTGTTCGGTTTGGTGGCTATTCACTAGGATTTTATGTATGAATGTGATTCTCTACATGGTTTACTAGAACACATCCCCCAAACATCTCACTACCCCATATACTTATTTAAACCCTAGTTTGGTCTCTTACTAGTTAATTATCATTTTTTACTTACCTTGCTTGCCTTATTTCTGCCAATTAGTCCTTGTTGGAGTAAGTAATGCTTGATTAATTTCATTGTCAAGATTTATTTAGCTTCTTGCTTACTCGTTATTATGTGTTTAGTTTGATTACTAGCTTATCTTAATTAATTTCTCTCTTTCTTGTTAGTGACCAGTGCAACTTAGTTCACATTTCTCTCTTAGCTAGTTTGGTTGAATAGAATTGATTGAGTAGGGTTAACTTAGGTTTGGTTCTTGTTTACTCTCCTTCCATGCTTGTACATCATGTGTGTAATAAAAAACCCCAAATGAAATCCTAAAAACCCTACCTTTCCACTTTAGAAACCTAAAGAAACGACCCTAGAATGCCATCCTACTCCACTCCTCATTGATGGACCCCTAACATGCCTACTTTTTATGCGGCTGTCAAAACCTCGTGCACTTATGGGATTTTGTGTGTGTGTTAAGAGTGCATCAATAAGTGCAATTCTAAATACATTTTTTATACATGCATGTGGAAAGATATTTAGCAATGTTGTTGAGGAGTGGGTTTCAGGATCTAGCTAGTTGTTTCTTTTTTACTTTTTAGTAACCCTTGCCAGTGATAGTTTTTATTATTTCTTATATTATTCCATTTGTGATCCTCTCTTGCTTCTATTTTCTTGGTTATTCTTGTGTATGTGACAATGGATGTTCAGACACATTCTCTATCTATTGATTCTTTATTTGAGTATCCAGATATAAGAACAAGAATATGAAGGAACTTGTACACCACTCAAGTAGAAAAGCAAGTCATGTGAGATCATGAAGAAGAAATGCATCATGACCCACCTATTCAACCCAAATCATGTCCCCTTCATGATTATTTTACTTTGGGAAACTACATGTCACCAATTTCAACTAGAGTAGAACAAGTGTTGAGGCTAGTGATCTCTATTCCACCATCCCTTGTGGGACTTATTCCCAATTTCTATGGACTAGAGAAGGAGAATCCCTACAAGAACATTGACACTTCATTGGTACTTAGTACCTACACTCTTTCAATTCTTATTGAAGGATAAACCAAAGATTTGTACTCCATAAAGAATGACTTGATGACTTGGGAGGAAATGAACAACAAATTTCTCAAGAAATGTTATCCAATAGAAAAACTTACCCAAATGAGGAGGAGTATCACATATTTTAGTCAATTGGGCCATGAGCACTCTCATGAAAGTTGGGAAATTTTCCAAAAGCTCCTAAGAGATTTCCCTCATCATGAAACACCATTGTGGAAGCCAGTACAATCATTCTACTCCAGATTGTCTCCAATGGGGAAAACATGTGTAGATTCATTTGTGGTGGTACCTTCATGGAAAAATTATCCAAGAGTCACAGATTCTATTTGAGAACTTGGTAGAGAATTCAAGACATAGAGCCTAAAGTGCTACAATTTATTATGATAGAAACATTGATGCTTCTACATCTACTCCATTGTTCCCTTCTTCAAGCGAAGTAAACCCACAACTAATGAAAATTTTGCCTGTGTGATGAATTTGATGGAGAGTAAAATTGGAGGAAACCCTACTCATTATGTGCAATGTATTTATTCTCTTGAGGAAGAGTTGAAGGCTATAAAATCCTTTGGTAAGCATCGAAACCATGTCCCAATGTCAAATCCTTACATCTGGAGTGGAGAAATCTCCCAAACTTTTCTTATAAATAGTAAGCTGATCTATTTATGATCATATTTCAAACATAGATCTATTTATGATTTATCTCTTTTAATACCTTTTAAATATTTAAAACATAGATCTATTCATGATGATACTTAGATGTACTATTATTACTTTTGATACTTGTACCCATAAAAACCAATGAAATCTGATTATTATCATCAAAATCTTATGGTAGTGGATTCTATTAATGATAAAATATTTAAATATAATACATTAAAATATTTTGTGTAATATATATTTTAATCGTAAACTGGAGTGGAATAGTTGACCACAATGACTATGATTTATATATTTAAGTGCACATTATGGATTAGGTGTATAACGTCAACCTTAATAATGATGGAATATGTTATTTGTCTTGAAATATAATACTATTGAATATGTATTATGAATGGGACCTAAAAATAATGAGGCTTAAGAAACCCTAATATTATCATTGTTACCCAACATATTGATGACTAGAATACTAATGCATGTATACCAATCTTTGTGTCAAGATTTGACTTGACTGACATTTCACTATTGAAGATAATATTACTCTAAAATTTGGTGAAGGTCTGTGTAATATCCTCATTGATTTACATATGGTAATGTTTGATTGTATTGTATGAGTTAATCGTTTATTCTTCAAATATAATAATATTTGATTCAAATAAGTGATATTGTAATGTTCTGATTTGTCATTATAAGTGTATTCTGAAAAACCTTGAACAAAAGATAAACCATATATCCATTATAAATTGACATCAAACTTTGACAAGTCCTCACCATTGGGTGTAGTTAGAGTCTAATATATAGGTACATACAATCTATCACCTTTCAGAGTTGAAAGGGCCTAATGTATATCACACAAATAGATCCAAACCTACCACACGTATGAGTGCAGTAACTAAATTTAATGCAAGGTAAACAGACCCTCACCTTTGGGTGTAGACAAGATTTGATACATATATACTCCAATCTAGGTATAGATGACAATTATGGTCATATAAATTATATAATGGAACTTTTCAACAAAATGCATGGTGTTTTCCTAAATGATTTTCTTTAATCAATGCTTAATTCTCCATTTATTTTATAATTGTCAAGAGCCTATTTTGTTATGAAATTTCATTTGTTTTGCAGACAATGTATTAGGCTTTTGCAATGACCACATGTCATGATTTTTATAGATGAGACAAATAAGAGGAATTATTATAGAGATGACTAAGGTCGCTTCCACACTCGAAACTCTGATGACAAGGACAAATCAACAAAATCGGAAAATGGGTTCGTAAATTATTATAATTTGTTGGCATTATGAGTTATCATTTCTCTTTGTATATGCCAATGTTTAAATTTTTCGAGACACCAAGAGATAGTCACCTTAATCCTACTACCATTGTCTAGGTAGTGAGTTTTAGTTTGGGGTGTGAACAATTTCATGACACCCATATTCTAAGTTTACATATAATCTATCAATTTGTATAATGCTTGTGTATATATCTCTTAAAATGTCCCCCCTTCGTTTTTAGTTGTAACTTTACATCATAAAGTGGCTAGCCATGTCAGATCTTTTGGCTCTGCCATTGTATATACTATTGGCCTCTGCTAGTAATTCCATGATTTAAAACCACTAAAAAGTCTACGTGACTAAGAATCAAACTCGGGCATGGTGAATGTAACATGAAAAATAAATCAATACCGCCAAGTTTCTTCTTTGTTATTTATCAATTTCTGCTACTACAAATTCTATCACAAAAATTAAAAGTAACTGGAACTATTGCTATTTATTATTTTTTGGGGTTTTTTGTGGGCCATTCACCTGCAGGAAGGGGCAGATCTAATGGGAGATTGGGGCTCTAGCTGCCTCTTTCACAAAATCCAAGATGTACATTTATACCTATTTGGCATTGAAATAATAGTACATGTATATCTTTTCTAGATACATAACAAATTTATAACTGGATTGGTAAAAATACCTTATTTCTAAGATAGTTCCTCAAGTTCATATCTCATTGTAGACATATTTTTGTCACTCAGCCCCTCCTGTCACAACTAATACCATTTATAGTTCACACTGCCTCTTATAAAATTTTCTAGATCCACCACTATGTACAGGTCCCCTCCGGTTTCATCGATGACCTGACTATAATTGTGATAATGTGCTATACTTTATTTTTTCTCCACCATGACATCATCTTAATTCAATTTCTCATCATCTGATACTGAACCCGATACAATGTGAGCATATTATAACCATATGGTTTGTGTGGTTCTATGTGAACAAATACGTCTCTACTTTATCAAGGCGAATCAAAAATATAGAAATAGTTTTTTTAGAGTTTAAACTTTAAACTTAGACTAGATTCGTTGGTAAGACATTCACATGTGGCCTCATACCACTTCTCATAGCAATTAATTGTTAGATATATGGTTGTTGTAGCAATCATTTATTTAGCATGGGTTAAGCTCAATGTAGTGCAGCAAGTACATGTGAGAAAAGTAGTTTTGTCTCTAGTGCAAATGGCAAAGAAGTTTTATCCCATATTGCTCACTCCTAGAACTTTTGTGGACTTCATATGTAGGATCACATGGGGCACTAGTGTCCAAAGGGGTCCTAGGAGGGAGGTATACTCACCTCCTTGGTGGGTGGGATTACCACATCACAACGCACGCACACACACGCGTGAGCCACGCCACGCCTCAATCCTAATTGGAAAGTATTTCTCTTTTGCGGATTTTTCTGTATTGTGTACAAGAGAAACTGAGTATTTGCGTCTTACTGGGAATAGGATTAGGGACGTACGTGGCTATATATATGCCTCCAGTCATTAGGGTTAAACACACAACAAACAGATTTCTGTCACCGTTTCACGTGTGTTTTGAGAGCCCTAATCCAGAGAGCAAGTGCCTTCATTCCAAGACGCTTCGTGGAGTTGTTCTCTTGTGCGAAGTGTGGTGTTTTTCTTCCCGTCACCGAGACGCAACTGTCAGGCGGTGGTTCCTGTGGTTGTTGTGCTGCACTGGTAGCAGTGCAACGTGACTATGTCGAGCGCGAGCGAGACAAGTAGGTTCAAGGTTCGTGCCAGATCGAGTCTGGGAGAACGGTGCCTATCCACGAGGATTGTCGAGCACTGATTTCTTTAAGTATCACATTCGTTTCTCAACGATCGATCTGGTTTGCGAATCTAACTCATATTATTTTTGTTCTCCTATTTTGTTTGATCTTCATTTCTTATTTTGGATCTGCCTGAAATTGTTAATTACTTTGCACCTATCGTTGTTGCATGGACGACGTTAATAAATATTAACAACAGTCTTAAAGAAATCATATTTTTGTCATTAATTAACAGTCTCCGGTCAGAGTGGTTCGGGAAATAAAATTGATACCAGCAGTATGCCTGAAAAAGGTACTGGTACCAACTTTGCCCGTTGGCAGAGTCGGATGGAAATTTGGATGAATATTGCAGATTTTGATCAGTACTTAGTAGAGACTGAACCTATATCTGATGAAACGATTCCTAATAATACAAATATAATTGCTAATTGGAAGAAGGGTGACAAAACATGACGCGGTTTGATTCTGTTTGGTTTAAATAACAAATTATATGACTCTTACTCAAAGCTGACAGTCACTACATCCAAGGTTTTGTAGATATTGTTGATTAAGAATTTTAGTATTGAAAATCAAGGTGTTGAAAAATATTGTGTGTCTAAATTTCTTAAGTTTCAGATGGTTGAGGGTAAGTCAGTTTCCGATCAAGCACATGATCTGCAACTCCTAGTTCATGAACTCTCAGATGCCAAGATGGTTTTTCCTGATAAGTTTGTTGTTATGTCTATCATAGAAAAATTCCCTAAGTCATGGGAATCGTTTGGTATATCTCTGAAGCATCGCAAAGGGACACACACAATGGAAGAACTAATGATGGATATTAATATACAAGAAGAACACTTAAAGGAGAAAATGGTCAAGGTGCCTACTGATGCCAATTCAACTATTATTTTACTTCTGCTAAAAACACCAAAGATAAGAAAGCTAAGAATGCACATAAAACTAAGGCAAAGATCCAAAAGAAACCGAAGAACAAACCTTGTTGGACTTGTGGACAGGTTGGCCACTGGAAGAAGGATTGTCCTACTAAGAAGGCAAAGAAAGCTACCGCATCTGCAACTGAGGAGGTTGTGGTCAACATGATGACTACATCTTTGAACCTCAATGATGGGTACGTGTCTATTAAACCTAAAATTCATTCTATTTTTGAACCACTTTATTGGATAATTGACACTAGGGCTAATGTACACGTGTGTACTGATAAATCCATGTTTGTGTCTTATCAGGCCTCTCAAGGTCGGTCTGTGACTTTGGGCGATTCCAGCTCTGCAGAAGTCAAAGGCGAAGGACGGGTGGACTTGAATTTCCCTTCGGGGAAGGTTTTGCCTCTTAACAGGGTCAGACATGTTCTAACCATTCGACGCAATATCCTTAGTGGCATCATTTTAGTTAGGGAAGGTTATAGAGTAGACTGCAAATGTAATAAGGCTATTATTACACGCCTTCATGATTCTTTGTTTTTTTGGCAAGGGGTACTTATGTGATGTGGAGAACTTATTTAAAATTCATGTTGAACCTGTTTCAAATTCAATTTTAAATTTGAATGATTATAGTTCTGTTTGCATGAATCTTGTTTCATCCGATGTATGACATTCACGTCTGGGACATGTAAATGTTGACTCATTGAAGCATATGATGAATCTAAATTGGATCCCTAAATCTGAAATTAGCAACAATAAATGTGAAATCTATGTACAAGCTAAATTGCCTAGGAAGCCTTTTCATTCTGTGAATAGGAATTCAAAATTTTTGGATTTAGTGCATACAGATATCTGTGAATTTAATGGTGTTTCTACGAGGGATCAAAAGTGTTATTTTATAACTTTTATTGACGATGCGAGTAGATAATGTTATGTCTTTTTACTTAGAAGTAAAGATGAGGCATTAGATAAATTTCAAATTTATAAGAAAGAAGCCGAAATTCAAACAGGTAAAGTACTTAAGCAATTAAGGTCTGATAGGGGAGGAGAGTATACCTCGAACTTGTTTTTGGAATTTTGCCAATTACATGGTATAATTCATGAGGTCACTGCTCCTTATTCACCACAATCAAATGGGATATCTGAATGTAAAAATTGAACCTTAGTAGATATGGTAAATACCTTACTCCAAACATCAGGATTACCCAACTTTATGTGGGGGGAAGCTTTAAATACAGCTTGCCATATTCTGAATAGAGTTCCCCATAAACATTCAGAGAGTAGTCTGTTTGAGTTATGGAGAGGAAGGAAATCGAGTCTTAAATATCTTCGAGTGTGGGGAGTGCCTTGCAAAGGTACTTGTCCCTGAACACAAAAGGAAGAAATTGGGACCGAAAACGGTTGATGCCATATTTTTGGGTTATGTAGAGACAAGCTATGCTTACAGATTCCTGATTGTAAAATCAGATATCTCTGGCATTGAGGTCAATAAAATTGTGGAATTGCATGATGAAACATTCTTTGAGGATGTGTTTCCTATGAAAATTGGTGTGCCCAATGAAGTATCTCAAGAAGATTCATTTACCATAGGTTTCATTCCCGAGCACGTGGAAAGGATGACAAATGTGGGGGGCGACTCTGAACAAGCTATTTCTGAATCAGATGATTCTAAAGAAATAGTTAAACTAAGAAGAAGTAAACGGCCTAGGACATCCAAGGACTTTGGAAGTGAGTTTCTCACTTACAATGTTGAGGATGATCCTATTACTTTCAAACAAGCTATGGAATCTCCAGAAGCTAAGTTTTGGAAAGAAGTCGTTAATGATGAAATCCAATCAATTCTCTCGAATGGAACTTGGGAATTGGTGGATTTTCCTCCTGGTTGTTCTGCAGTTGGTTGCAAATGGATTTTTAAGATGAAACTTCATGCAGACGGGACACTCAATAAGTATAAGGCTAGGTTAGTTTCTAAGGGTTACACACAAAGGAAAGAATAGATTATTTTGTTACTTATTCACCTGTTTCCCGTATGACCACAATCTGAGTGCTTATAGCATTGGCTTCCATTTATAATCTCTATATCCATCAGATGGATGTGAAGACCACATTCTTACACGGTGATCTTCAAGAAGAGATATATATGGAACAACCTAAGGGATTTTTGGGTCATGGGAATGAGTCTAAAGTGTGTAAACTTGTTAAGTCATTATATAGCTTGAAGCAAGCCCTTAAGCAATGGCATGAGAGGTTTGATTCTGTGATATCATCGTTTGGCTTTATTTCTAATGAATTTGATAAGTGTCTCTACTGCAAGATTGTCAATAATGGATTCATTTTGTTATGCTTATACGTCGATGATATCCTACTTTTTGGTTCCGATATGAAAGTAGTAAATTAGAAAAAGTCATTCTTGTGTAACAAGTTTGAGATGAAGGATATGGGTGTCGCTGATGTGATTTTAGGGCTTAAAATCATAAGGTCTACTGATGGTATAACTCTCTCTCAGTCTCACTATATTGAGAAGATACTGGAGAGGTTTGAGTACACATCACGTAAACCTGTTAAGACTCCATATGATTCATCCAAGCCCTTGTTCAAGAATGAGACTGGGGTTCCAGTGTCTCAATTATGATACTCTCAGATTATCGGAAGTTTGATGTATCTTATGAACTGTACACATCCAGCCATTGCGTTTGCCGTGAACAAGTTAAGTAGATACACCAGTTGTCCTGACAAGACCCATTGGGAAGCTCTTGACAGAGTTATGAGGTATATCAAGGGAACATGTTCTCTTGGGCTACATTATGGTAAACATCCTTCTGTAGTCGAAGGATATAGTGATGCAAGTTGGATTGCCGTGAATTCTGGGAGTAATGGTATCTCAGGATATGTATTCCTATTGGGAGGAGGAATTGTTTCCTGGAGGTCTAAGAAACAGACCATATTGTCTCGGTCCACTTTTGAGGCAGAGTTGTGTGCTTCAGATGAAACTGGATTGGAAGCTGAATGGCTACATGGACTTATGTCCAATTTACCTATGGTAATGAAGCCACTTCCTACAATTTCAGTTCACTGTGACAACACTACAACTATTGCTAAGATAAAGAGTTCCAATTACAATAAAAAACAGTGTAGACACATCCAAGTCAGATTGAAATCTGTAAGGGAGTTAGTGTCTAATGGGGTCGTGGTTGTGGACTACATCGGTACCAAAGATAATACAGCTGATCCTTTCACTAAAGGTCTTACCTTGGCTTTAGTGGAAAACTCTAGGTTGGGGATGGGACTGAAACCCCTATAGATTTGCAGGCAGTAGCAAACCAACCCAAAATAGTGGAGATCCCACAAATTGGGTTCAATGTGGTAATAACAAGATGTCGGGTAAATCGAATGACACTATGTATTCTTGTTTGATGCTTCTTGCATCTGTGTGTATATTCCCTGGGAAACCTATTAGTGACATGACTATTAGTAAGAGAGTAGTCTCTTAATGGTGTCAAGTCTTAGGACAGGATGTTAGCAGTACATCCTTGGAGACTCCAGCTAAGTGATTGATGTTGTGTAGGCCGCAATAGGAGAATTGGGTTGTTCTCTGTTATGAATCATGATATAGTTTTTTGTATGCATGACCTTAATGCATTATTCTCTTTTCTACCATGTCTTTATTGTATTGTTACCAACCTATACTCTTGTACCCGAGGTTCAGGTTCAAGATTTTGTTCACCTAGTTCCTACGAGAGTCACAGTTGGATAACTCAGGTAGATTCAAACCAAAAGGTATCTGCTGAAAGCACAATATGGAGGACTGAATGGTAGAGCAAACTACTCATAGCAATTAATTGTTAGATATATGGCTGCTGTAACAACCATTTATTTAGCATGGGTTAAGCTCAATGTAGTGCAACAAGTACATGTGAGAAAAGTAGTTTTGTCTCTAGGGCAAATGGCAAAGAAGTTTTATCCCATATTGCTCACTCCTAGAACTTTTGTGGACCTCATATGTAGGATCACATGGGGCACTAGTGTCCAAAGGGGTCCTAGGAGGGAGGTATGCTCACCTCCTTGGTGGGTGGGGTTACTACATCACAACGCACGCACGCACACGCGCGCGTGCCATGCTACGCCTCGCCTGGCCTGGTCGGGCCGGGCTCGGGCTTGGGCTTGTGGATTG
Source organism: Alisma plantago-aquatica (assembly GCA_963693085.1). Classification (NCBI taxonomy): domain Eukaryota; kingdom Viridiplantae; phylum Streptophyta; class Magnoliopsida; order Alismatales; family Alismataceae; genus Alisma; species Alisma plantago-aquatica. The sequence goes on from OY856411.1 coordinate 53,653,541, forward strand.
TGGATTGTGGAGAATGTCTTTCGTATTCCAGCTTCTTTTTGCACTAGGATACGACTAAGTAATTAATTACTCATGTAATTAATTGTTTCTTTCCTATTCGGATTTCTTAATCCTAATTGGAAAGTGTTTCTCTTTTGCAGATTATTCCGTATTATGTACAAGAGCAACCGAGTATTTGCGTCTTACTGGGAATAGGATTAGGGACATGCGTGGCTATATATATGCCACCGGTCATTAGGGTTAAACACACAACAAACAGATTTCTGCCGCCGTTTCACGTGTGTTTTGAGAGCCCTAATCCAAAGAGCGAGTGTCTTTGTTCCAAGCCGCTTCGTGGAGTTATTCTCCTGTGCGAAGTGCGGAGTTCTTCTTCCCGTCACCGAGACGCAACTGTCAGGCAGTGGTTCCTACGGTTGTTGTGTTGCACTGGTAGCAGTGCAACATGACTATGTCGAGCGCAAGCGAGATAAGTCTGTTCAAGGTTCGTGCCAGATTGAGTCTGGGAGAACGGTGCCTATCCGCGAGGATTGTCGGGCACTGATTTCTTTAAGTATCATGTTCGTTTCTCAACGAACGATTTGATTTGCGAATCTAACTCCTGTTATTTCTGTTCTCCTGCTTTGTTTGATCTTCGTTTCTTATTTTTGATCTGCTTAAAATTGTTAATTACTTTGCACCTGTCACTGTTGCATGAACGACGTTAATAAATATTAACAACATTAACTATGTTGGAAAGAGTGTCTGGAATGATTCGAGTCGGCAAAACATATAGTTATAGTTTAGCTCAATAAGCTAGATCTGACAAACAACAATACCTAGGTATAGAGACCTCACTCATAATATGGTGTATGACACTAAATAGAGAATTAAAAGAAATAATAATGAACACTTAAAAGTAGATATGGTGTCTAAAAGAAGATAGTTAATGTAAGTAATATTATCTAGACAACAACAAATGAGTTGGTTGATTTTTTTTTAACCATTGAAGGATTTACTATGTATTTGAGGTTGGCAGAAAGGATTTTCTCCCCCCTTCCTTGTATGCATGGCAGAGGTCGGATCCCCAGGAGGATGGTAAATCTAAGACGTGAATGTTAATGGAACTCGAGTCCCTTCGTGAAGAGACACCATGCTTGACCATTTAAACACTCCTTACCTACTATTTACCATGTATTCCTTAACGAGACGGGTATTGAAAAAATGTATAAATATGTGAAGTCCAAGTACAAAATTCTTTTTCCATGAACCCTTAGCTGCTGGGGTGGACCGATTAATAAAGGAACAGAAAATTACAGACAACAACACCATATTTATTGACATAAACACTTCACCAAATTAACCTTACAGCTTCTAAACACCTACGATGTTGATCCCTTACAGACTACTAGTATACTTGTAAATTTGATTGTCCAAGAAAGGCCTTCTCTCCTAAGACCTGTGATAAAGTGGTTATCCTTTTTCCTTTATTACCTTGATTTCCTCAATTAATCTAATTCAAAACCCTAACTCTCCTAAAGATCATTTGATCACACAAAGATTGTAATTTTGAGCCCAAACTTTACCAACATGTGAGGTATGTTATGGTGAATCTATGGTCCAAATTTCATGTCAATTGGACATTCATATCCCTCTCTACGAATTTTCAAAGATTTCACAATGTTTCTTTCCATTTTAAATCGCATCAGTATACAACCTAATGTTTTGATCATATGATGGGCATTTTACCCTGTCACGCAGAGCTGAGGGTAGTGATCTGCGTCTCCTCCTCCCTGAGCTACCCTGGGCACCCGATGGCATACCCACGGATCCAAAGCAGGATCGGACGGCAATGGGGTCGTCCCCAACCTCCGATCAACTGGGGGAGACGTGGCTACAACCACGAGTTTGAACCCCAACCACGATCTCTGCCCCTACCCACTCTCGCAAGAATCCAACCGAGGAGAACAACTCCCCTCGCCTCCATGAACCCAACGACCCCACACACAACCTCCAGAAAGGACCACACCCCTCTCCACGACCTCGCTGGTGAGACCTCTTCTCCAACCACTGCTGAGCCCAATTGGGCATTCACTCCTCACTTGATCTCGTGCCTACTTAAGCACACCAACAGCACCCTCCACACCCCTTTGCCTCGCCACACCCTCTAATTTTCCCAAGGATACCTCAGTGGCCTCCGACCTTGAGCTCACCCCTCTCCTCTCTGTTCGCCGCCACCAAGCTCACGACCTGGCCGCTATTGTTCTTCTTACTACCAATTAATCCTCCACCGAGCCTCGAGGGACCTCAAGTCACCTCGACGATACCTCAAGGCTGAGCCCCATCACCTGTTGGTCCCCCTCTAGCCTTCCTCCGCAGCGAGCTGTGTGACTCGCCGGTTTTCTAGCCGACCCGACGATCCCAGGGGAGCCACGACCGGAGGATTGGCCGTCCAGCTGTGGGAAGCTCCCGTGAAGCTAGCCCGACCTCCACCCGCGTACAAAGAGGCCCCAGACTCTAGAAAGAGCTCACCGTAGATCGATCATCCAAACTGCTGTGAAGCTTTGAGCAAGGAGAAGGAGGGACCCGCCCGGCTTAGTTAGACCAATCACACGAGTCCACGTCAAGCTGACTCAGATCCAAGTGGACGAACCACAATCCGCCAAGTAAGAAGCCTTTGACCCACCACAACCATCTTAAACTTATGTGCACGAGATCTCGACCATTGGATCTGAACATCCAACGGTCCACGCTTTTTCTATTTTCATTTATCAACTTGAAATTCAGTTTATGACCTAATCTTGGGAAATTCATTAAAAATAGTAGGAGTGTCATAAAAATATGAATAAATACTCCATTTTGATCAGAAAAATACAAGGATCATGATTTTGACATCTTTTAACCCTAAATATCACTCAAATATATTCTCATGTTTAAATATGTTTATATCTTGTTTAAATATTTAGAAAATACCTGAACCTGTCTAAATCACCAAAAACCTGGGATAATCATCTTTTCGCATCTATGTAATTATGGAACTATCAGATCCAATTATTGAGACTCAATTATCAATAAAACATAATTATCACTCTTTTCCCTATTTTGACTTATCAATATGTGCATAATTAGCCATCATGATCTAAAGACCATGATTTTGACCTTATAACCCTACTATGATGTGACACTACTTATCTTGAACTCAAATCCATACTCTAAGACTCGTACTCAACTCTCATGACTCCAAAACTATAAAAGGGCCTTTTATACATACTCTTTAGAATAATGGTAATTTGAACAATATAACTAATAAGTACTAAATCTCCAATAATTTTAGGAAATCAAAGGTACCAGTGAGGAGCATCTTTGGACTCCCCACTTCTGAGTAGAAGGTACACCATTAAATCTCACTTGGCCTATAATAATGTATGTTGTAAAATAGGGTAAGAACTTGGCATATGGTATTGTTTGAAATAGATCTATATGAGTATCCAACTTTGATGGTGTGTGCTTTATATATAGATTTTGCAAAACCTAAACATAATATATTTTTGTCCATTATATGGAAAGCACCAACTCTTTGGGAGTGTGCTTGGAAGTGACCCAACTCTTTGGTAGTGGTCACATTGTACATATGGTAGCACCAACTCTTTGGTAGTGTGCTTGGACCCAACTCTTCGGTAGTGGTCACATTGTACATATGATCCAACTCTTTGGTAGTGATTATAAAGTCTTTAATGCATTCAAATCTTTGGTAGTAATGCATGGATGATATAATGGAAAATATGCTTAAAAGATATGTATTCTCTGTTATTAATAAACTTACTTTTGTTCAAGCCTGATTTTGCCATATTGCTTATTACTGCCAAGTTTACTTTTAATGTCATTGCCAAGATATGATGAGAGCTAAATTGAATGACGCGGAGGCGTACTCAGTACAATATATCTATATATATTGTGTTGACGCGTACCAATTACATATGTTTTATAGGTACCTTCTGATTATGATGCTCATGATGAAAGGAAGATGATGTCACTACTCTATATGCTGGCTCACAAATATCAGATCTACTATGGGGACGCTAAAGCTAAATGGGACTCTTAGATTATGTTCTTTTTCTTCTGTAATTAGTTTCTCATGTATTAAGTTTTCTTCTGTAGAACTCCTATGCCTTCGGGCCCCTATGTAATGAAAAATTTGGTTTATGTATGGAAGCTCTTTATTCGGTGCATTTATATATTCATGTGTTTGATCCACTCAGGGACAGGCAACTTTAACTCTATTCTACACCTTATGTTGGTGCCTGAGGTGTAGAGTGGAGTTAGGTTGTTAACCCGTGACAGATGGTATCATAGCCAACACATGAATCAATATAGGTGTACCAAATAATTAGTAACCTTACCTAGACCTAGGGTAACCCACATTTAGCAGTAAGTTGTCGAGGTGTCTAGAAGGGTACCTTGCGGAAGGTTATGACATAATCACTCTCCCCATCCGTTTTCACGGTGCGAGGGTTCCCGCCGCAAGATATCTGCCTGGCTAACACAATTATTGTTAAAGTGGGCACCCTTACCTTAGAAAAATCTTTCCTCTCATCTTTTCTCAATTAAGGACTACCCCCAACCAACTTATTTAGTGAATAATACACACTAGGCTTCTCATCTACTTTCTCTCTCATGACCATGATCAATGATATACTCTTTCTATTATGTGGGTAGATTAGGAGAAAGGGGAACAACTAAAAGACATGAAAAATTGGAAAAATATATGCCATGATTGCTAAATCTTTATTGGTTGCATTATGATCTATCTCAAATAAATCTCTAAACTATCTTTTATACGAACTTGCAGATGCCTCCAAAAACTAGGTCCAAGAGAACAAGATCTAGTGATGGCTCTGGTGATGAGTCTCAATCACACCCTAGTAAGACCATGGCTATAGGCAATTGGGAAGAACAAAAGAAGGTGATGTTGGAATGCATGCATGCCCTAGCCCTAAAAGAAACCAAAAATAGTGCCTCATCCTCTAGGACCAACCCAGAAACCACGATTAGTGACTTCCTTAAGCTTAAACTCGAAACCTTTCATGGAGAAGACTTAGGTGAAGTCCTAGATAAAGTTGATGCATGGATCATATCTGTTGAAAATGCCTTTAGAGCCCTTAAGTGTCCTGAGGAAGATAAGGTCACCTTTGCTACCTACCAACTTAGGGGGTCCACGAAGTTGTGGTGGGAAAATTATTACCACACACGAGCACTTCCAGATGCCCCCATAGGTTGGGAGGAGTTTAAGGGGATATTTACCAATCGTTTCATGCCCATATCTGCTAGGAAGGAGAAGAAGAAACAGTTCAATAACCTAACCCAAGGAAACCTATCTGTTGCTGACTATGTTAGGGCCTTTAGACTCCTAGAGTGTCATGCTCGCAACCTTGACGAAGATGAAAAGATTGAACACTTCATAGATGGCCTTAACCAAGAAATCAAAGTTCACCTTTGCACCTCCACCCATCCTACCTTTGAAGCTACCATCAAAAATGCCCTTACCCAAGAACAAACCTTAGGGAAGAGCAAAACACCAAGCTTGGGGTACCTAGGTTTAACTGATGCATCCATCACAAAGGGCAAGGAGAAGGAGAATGATAAGAAGAAGCCTAACATCCATGGCATGGGAAGAGGAGGAAATCACCATAGGGGTCAATCATACCAAGGAGGACCAAACCGAGGAGGCCGAGGCCAAGGTGGATCATATGGGCGATCCAAATGCAAAATTTGTGGTGGGTTTCATCTTGGAAAATGCAAGTTTGAAAAGCCAATCTGTTTCTATTGCAATAAGGAGGGGCACATTAAGTTCAATTGCCCAATTCTGGTCTAGGGGGCACCTCAGAACCGTCCTGCCCCATTACCTCAGCCTGGAGCCCCACCTGCTCAGCCAGCTGTCCCTATAGCTCAGGCTCAGCCAGAACATCGTCAGGGCCGAGTCTTTGCAATTGATGCAGAGGAAGCTAAGGCCAATGACAACCATCTGATTGAAGGTAATAATGTTAATAATTCTTTATTATAATGAATCTTTGAAAAATCATGATCTCATAAAAAATCATAATGTAGGTATGATATGTCTCCAAGATCATCCTGTTGTGGCCTTATTCGATTCATGATCAACACATACCTTCATATCTAGAAATCTTGCTTCCATGCTCAAGTTAGAGATAAAAGATCTAGGTTACATCTTGGATGTAACAACTCCCAGTGGTAAAATTTATACTTCTCTTTAGAAAACCAAAACCTTGCCTTTTTCTTTTGGTGGACATAAATTTCAATCTTCTTTCATTCTTCTTGATATGGAAGATTTTGACTTAATTTTGGGGATGGATTGGCTCTTTTCCAACTTTTCTATGCTTGATTGCCGAGGCAAGAAAGTATTCTTTTGTGCACCCAATTCTAAACCTTTGACTATTTCTGGGAGAAAAGAAAGAAACCGAAATATGATTATTTCTTCTCTTAAAGCCGAAACTTTGATAGCCAAAGGATGTAGAGCCTATCTTGCTGTTATATCCATGCCTGATCCTAAGGTGAGACCTATAGAGAGCTTGGATGTGGTGAGAGATTACCCAGACGTTTTTCCTGAGGAGCTTCCTAGGCTGCCTCCAGATCGTGAGATTGAGTTTTCGATTGAGTTAGCACTGGGCACCGCACCAGTCTCTAAGGCACCTTATAGGATGGCACATGCCGAGCTTGCAGAGCTTAAGAAACCACTAGAGGAACTTCTTGATAAAGGCTTCATCCGTCCTAGTACTTCTCCTTGGGGTTCTCCTGTCCTTTTTGTTAAAAAGAAAGATGGGTCAATGCGAATGTGTATTGATTATCGCATGATCAACCTAGTCACCATTAAAAATAAACATCCCCTCCCAAGAATTGATGACTTGTTTGACCAGCTTCGTACTGCCACTGTGTTCTCCAAGATTGACCTTAGATCAGGTTATCATCAATTACGAGTAAAAGATTGTGATATTCCAAAGACAACTTTCAGAACTAGATATGGACATTATGAATTCGTGGTGATGCCTTTTGGCTTGACTAATGCTCCTGGAGTGTTTATGAATCTGATGAAAAATGTCTTCCAGCCATTCCTTGACAGCTTTGTCGTGGTCTTCATTGATGATATTCTTATATATTCAAATTCTGTTGATCAAAATTGTGAACATTTCCAGAAAGTCCTTGATGTTTTGAGATCTCAGAAATTGTATGCTAAATTATCTAAATGTGAGTTTTGGATTGACCAAATTATGTTTCTTGGCCATGTCATTTCGGGTGGGAAAATTTCTATTGACCCTGCCAAAGTTTTAGCTGTCCTTGATTGGAAAGCCCCTACCAATGCTTCTGAAATTCGTAGCTTCCTTAGCCTAGCCGACTATTACCGTCGTTTCATCCTTAATTTTAGTAAAATAGCCCTACCCATGACTAAACTTACCATAAATGATGCCAAATTCGTTTGGACTCCTGAGTGTGAGGCTAGTTTCCAAGAATTGAAATATGTCTTGACTTCTGCTCCTGTTTTGACCCTACCTTCTAGGAATGATGGCTTTGTAATATATTCTGATGCTTCTAAAATGGGTCTGGGTTGTGTCCTCATGCAAGAAGGTAAAGTTGTTGCCTATGCCTCTAGACAATTGAAACCTAATGAGGTCAATTATCCAACTCACAATTTGGAATTAGCTGCCATTGTCTATGCTCTCAAAATCTGGAGACATTATCTGTATGGTGCTACTTTTGATATATTCACAGACCATAAAAGTCTCAAATACCTCTTGACTTAGAAGGACCTCAATCTTCGACAGAGGAGATGGTTGGAGTATCTCAAAGATTATGATTTCACAATTGCATATCATCCAGGCAAAGCCAATGTTGTAGCTCATGCTCTTAGTCGTAAGAAGTCAATTTGTGCATCAATGCAGCTGGAACCTTCATCTTCTGGGTCATCTCAAGTAGAATATGGCTCTATTATTTTGGCAAATATCAACATTATCCCTGGTCTTCTTTCTGAACTCCTGATATCCCAAAAGAATAGCCCTAGCTTGGAGGAGATGACAACTCTCGTGGCTAAGCCCCATACACATCTATTTATTGGTATGGACGGTGGACTAAGGTACACGCATAGGATGTGGGTACCTGAAGAATCAGATATTAAGAAGCATATTCTGCAAGAGGCACATGGGTCTAAGTATACCATACATCCTGGATCTACTAAGATGTATAAGGACCTACAGAGACACTTTTGGTGGAGAGGTATGAAGAATGATATAGCAGAATTTATCTCTAAGTGTCTCCCTTGCCAGCAGATTAAGGCCGAGCACCAACGTCCCGGTGGTCTATTACAACCCTTACCAATTCCCGAATGGAAATGGGAAAATATCACCATGGATTTTGTGGTGGGACTACCCAGGACCAGGAAAGGTTATGATGCGGTTTGGGTCATAGTGGACCGATTGACCAAGTCTGCACATTTCTTACCTATGCAGACTATGACCAAGGTTCCTAAGCTTGCTGAGTTGTATATAAAGGAGATTGTATGGCTGCATGGAGTACCAATTTCTATTTTTTCAGATCGGGATCCAAAGTTCACATCACATTTATGGAAGTAGGTGCAGAATGAGCTGGGTACACAGTTGAATTTCAACACAACATATCATTCCCAAACTGATGGCCAGTCAGAACGCACTATCCAAGTCTTGGGGATCTTCTCAGAGCATGTGTTTTAGATTGGGGATGATCTTGGGATTATTACCTTCCATTAGCAGAGTTCGCCTACAACAATAGCTATCAATCTAGTATTGATATGCCACCCTATGAATCTCTCTATGGTAGGCCATGTAGATCCCCTCTCCATTGGGATGAAGTCAGAGAAAGAAAGATGCTAAAGTCTGAGAAGTTACAATTATATGCTGATAAGGTGTCCTTGATCAAGCAGAGGTTGAAACGGGCCCAGGATCGTCAGAAGTCATATGCAGATGCACACAGGTCTGACAGACAGTTTAATGATGGTGACTATGTATTCTTGAAGATTAGACCCATCCGTGCCATAGCAAAGAACAAAGGGAAACTTAGTCCGAGATATGTGGGTCCTTTTGAAGTTCTGGAGCGCATTGGTGAAAGTTCTTATTGGCTTGCTCTTCCTCCACAGTACAGCATGATGCACAATGTTTTTCATGTATCCAACTTGAAGCAGTATGTAAAAGATGATAGTCATGTGTTGAATCACGAACCTCTTGAGTTGCGAGAGAATCTCTCTTATTCGGAACAACCTATAAAGATTCTCGACTCCAGGGTCAAAGAGCTCAAGAACAAGTAGATCCCGATGGTGAAGGTGTAGTGGAACCATCATGGTGCAGAAGATGCAACCTGGGAACTACGAGAAGATATGGAGCAATGTTTTCTTCACCTATTTCATCCAGTTTAATTTTGAGGACAAAATTTCTTTTAAGGTTAGTAGGATGTGATAAAGTGGTTTTCCTTTTTCCTTTATTACCTTGATTTCCTCACTTTAATCTAATTCAAAACCCTAACTCTCCTAAAGATTATTTGATCACTCAAAGATTGTAATTTCGAGCCCAAATGTTACCAACATGTGGGGTATGTTATGGTGAAGCTATGGTCCAAATTTCATGTCAATTGGAAATTCATAGCCCTCTCTACGAATTTTCAAAGATTTCATAATGTTTCTTTCCTTTTTAAATCGCATCAGTATACAACCTAATGTTTTTGATCATTTGATGGGCATTTTACCCTGTCATGTAGAGCCAAGGGTAACGATCTGCGTCTCCTCCTCCCTGAGCTACCCTAGCCACCCGATGGCACACCCACAGATCCAAAGCAGGATCGGACGACCATGGGGTCGTCCCCAACCTCCGGTCAACCCGAGGAGACGTGGCTACAACCACGAGTTTGAACCCCAACCATGATCTCTGCCCCTACCCACTCTCACAAGAATCCAACCGAGGAGAACAACTCCCCTCACCTCCACGAACCCGACGACCCCACACACGACCTCCAGAAAGGACCACACCCCTCTCCACGACCTCGCTGGTGAGACCTCTTCTCCTACCACCACTGAGCCCAATTGGGCATTCACTCCTCACTTGATATCGCACCTACTTAAGCACACCAACAACACCCTCGAAACCCCTTTTCCATGCCTCACCCTCTAATTTTCCCAAGGATACCTCAGCGGCCTCTGACCTTGAGCTCGCCCCTCTCCTCTCTGTCTGCCGCCACCAAGCTCCTGACCTGGCCGCTATTGTTCTTCTCGCTACCAATTAATCCTCCACCGAGCCTCGAGGCACCTCAAGTCACCTCGACGATACCTCAAGGCCAAGCCCCATCACCTATCGCTCCCCCTCTAGCCTTCCTCCGCCGCAAGTTGTGTGACTCACCGGTTTTCTAGCAGACCCAACTATCCCAGGGGAGCCACGACCCGAGGATTGGCCGTCCAGCTGCGGGAAGCTCCCGTGAAGCTAGCCCGACCTCCACCCACGTACGAAGAGGCCCCAGACTCTGGAAAGAGCTCACCAGAGATTGATCGTCCAAACTGCTGTGAAGCTTTGAGCAAGGATAAGGAGGGACCCGCCTGGCTTAGTTGGACCAATCACGCGAGTCCACGTCAAGCTAACTCAGATCCAAGTGGACGAACCACAATCTGCCAACTAAGCAACCTTTGACCCACCACAACCATCTTAAACTTATGCGCACGAGATCTTGACCGTTGGATCTGAACATCCAATGGTCCACACTTTTTCTATTTTCATTTATCAACTCGAAATTCAGTTTATGACCTAATCTTGGGAAATTCATTAAAAATAGTAGGAGTGTCATAAAAATACGAATAAATACTCCATTTTGATTATAAAAATACAAGGATCATGATTTTGACATCTGTTAACTCTAAATATCACTCAAATATATGCTCATGTTTAAATATGTTTATATCTTGTTTAAATATTTAGAAAATACTCGAACCTATCTAAATCACCAAAAACCTGGTATAATCATCTTTTCTCGTCTATGTAATTATGGAACTATCAGATCCAATTATTGAGACTCAATTATCAATAAAACCTAATTATCACTCTTTTCCCTATTTTGACTTATCAATATGTGCATAATTAGCCATCATGATCTAAAGACCATGATTTTGACCTTATAACCCTACTCTGATGTGACACTACTAATCTTGAACTCAAATCCATACTCTAAGACTCGTACTCAACTCTCATGACTCCAAAACTATAAAAGGGCCTTTTATACATACTCTTTAGAATAATGGTAATTTGAACAATATAACTAATAAGTATCAAATCTCCAATAATTTTAAGAAATCAAAGGTACCAGTGAGGAGCATCTCTGGACTCCCCACTTTTGAGTAGAAGGTACGCCATTAACTCTCACTTGGCCTATAATAATGTATGGTTGTAAAATAGTGTAAGAACTTGGCATATGGTATTGTTTGAAATAGAGCTATATGAGTATCCAACTTTGATGGTGTGTGCTTTATATATATATATATTTTACAAAACCTAAACATAATATATTTCTATCCATTATATGGAAAGCACCAACTCTTTGGGAGTGTGCTTGGAAGTGACCCAACTCTTTGGAAGTGGTCACATTGTACATATGGTAGCACCAACTCTTTGGTAGTGTGCTTGGACCCAACTCTTCGGTAGTGGTCACATTGTACATATGATCCAACTCTTTTGTAATGATCATAAAGGCTTTAATGCATTCAACTCTTTGGTAGTAATGCATGGATGATATAATGGAAAATATGCTTAAAAGATATGTATTCTCTGTTATTAATAAACTTACTTTTGTTCAAGCCTGATTTTGCCATATTGCTTATTACTGCCAAGTTTACTTTTAATGTTATTGCCAAGATATGATGAGAGCTAAATTGAATGACGTGGAGGCGTACTCAGTACAATATATCTATATATATTGTGCTGACGCGTACCAATTGCATATGTTTCATAGGTACCTTCTGATTATGATGCTCATGATGAAAGGAAGATGATGTCACTACTCTATATGCTGGCTCACAAATATCAGATCTACTATGGGGACGCTAAAACTAAATGAGACTCTTAGATTATGTTCTTTTTCTTCTGTAATTAATTTCTCATGTATTAAGTTTTCTTCTGTAGAACTCCTATGCCTTCGGGCCCCTATGTAATGAACAATTTGGTTTATGTATGGAAGCTCTTTATTCCGTGCATTTATATATTCATGTGTTTGATCCACTCAGGGACGGGCAACTTTAACTCTATTCTACACCTTATGTTGGCGCCTGAGGTGTAGAGTGGAGTTAGGTTGTTAACTCGTGACAGACCTCACTAATATAAAAGTGTCAGAGGTCAAGAGGTACACAAAGAAGAATAATAGACTGGTGCAAATCAGTTTGCTAAACTCTAGAGTCCTCAAGATTTATCACCTTGTATAGTAAGCATTCATAACTAGACTACTTGTCATGTTCATTTCGTGTCTTAGATATTACTTTTTACCGTTCATACCTATAATTATGTTTATCAGTCAAATTTATTGGAGTTTTTATGGAGTCATTGAATGTTGCCTATTAATTGAGTTTATTGCTTTAAATTAACTACCATAATCATATATACAACCAAGCACACACTGATTACATGTTTTAATCTATTTTCTTTTTACTTGTTTTAATCTGTTGATAAGTGTCACAACTAATCCCATTTTGATTATAACCTATCCTAGTAGAGAAGCCCATATCATAAAGTGTCCGATATTACAATTTAGTATCATACCTGATTGAATCTTAAATAGTGCAATGCTTAATTTTGTAAGGAAGAAAGAAAATAATGCATTTAAAAATTGATGGATGTATTTATGTAATATGGAGGGAAGGTATTTGGGGATCAATACATATCATAACTCTTTTTGCTGAATAAACAATATCAATAATGCTTATTAGCTCTTGTTCGTTTGTTCTTACGGGGGTTAGCATGTACCTAGACCTGTCAAACTGGGTCAAAATCCGCGGGTGCCCATGGGTCGACCCGTTTAAGTTGGGTTTGGGCCATAAGATTTGCCACCCGTTGAAAAAAACCCAAACCCGTACCCACCCGTTTAATTAGCGGGTTTCATGGGCAATCCGCGGGCACCCATGGGCGACCCGCATAATTGCACTAATTAAATCAAGCCAAGGGCAAGCGGCGATTGTGCATGGTGCATGCCCTAACCTACTGGATACGCTGGTTGAGGACAAATTGGAATTGGAGAATTGATGTGGACGGCCTACATGACGGAAAGAGCACCGCTCGTAGCTATCCCTCCCACATCCGGTATCCCCTCTTCAACTTCAATTGCCCTTCTCCCGCCTTCACTCTGTTGACAGGCTGTAGCATCATCAGTGCCTATTTCTTGATTGTCAGCTCGTGGTCGTGATTTTTGGTCTTCTTCTTGACGTGCTCCTCGGCACCTCCATCACCTGATTCGGCGATGCTTCCCGTCTCCCCACTAAGGAACTGTTGGCAAAGCTCATAGCCTCACAGTCATATACACGGCAAGCCCATTCTTTTTCCAATTCTTTCTTTGAAATCGAACCAAACTTGTGCCTTTTGTTTTCTTTATTCTACCTGATCACCACCTCAATTGAATGAAGGGTGGAAACACTATTATTGTACTTCTTGTCCTTTATTATTCCACGTATGATGATTCTTCTTCTTCCTTACACAACGACAGAGTGTGGATAGCAACTCATTTTTGAATTGGGCACAACAACTCAGAAACTCTCAAGTCGGAAATGCCAATTCTAATGTGGATTTAACTTTGAGAAGTACATTACAAACCCACCCGCACATTTATTATACATTTATTCTAGTTTGTTCTTAAGTCATGCTATGTATATTCTCCTTCTCTTTTAGCCATCTGTTTTTATTTTAGGGCGTGGAGGTGCTATCCAGAACAAGCTATACTTTCAGTTTTTATCTTAATTCTTCGTATCTGTAACTCGGCTCATCTGGATCCCTTTTTTATACTAGATATTTCTGTATTGTACTTTAGTTGCTTGCTGTAGGTGGTACTCATTAGCTAAGCCTAATATGTATGATTTTGACTTAAACGTTTGTAAAATACAATTGCTGATTCAACATTTATATGATTCAGAAAGTTAATTCAGCAGCTGGCTGCTCTTCTTAATAGACGTGCATCCTTATTCATGGATGCATTGTTGTTTAGTACTCTTATGGAACACACTTTTGGATACATAAATAAATCTTCTATGACAATGTACCATTGGTTTGTGCCACATCTTATATAAACAAAATGTAGTAATACTTTTTAAAAAAAAATTACATGGGCACCCGCGGGCAATCCGCAACCCGCTGGGTCGGGTTTGAATTTGTCTTTGTTCCACCCGTTTAGATTTGGATGTTTTTGACCCGCACCCGCGAGACCCAAACCTGCAACGACCCAACCCAAACTCAACCCACCCACCCGTTTGACAGGTCTACATGTACCTTGGCAGTTTGGTCCAGTGCAGAAAATACGAGGCCTTCCTTCCACGAGCTTAGGGCTTCTATAGTGAGCTGCTCAAAATCCGCTAGGAAGCGCGTGCGTACATTATGACTGATAAGAAACCGGTGCATCGTACTTTTCACATGTCGGTTACTCAGTAACTTGATGGCCTCACTGCCAGGAGCGGAACCAGGAATCGGACATTGGGGGGGGGGCCAATCAATATGAGCAAAAGAATCTTAGTTATATCAACGTCCCTAAATTTTGACGCCCAAATCACAAACTATAGAGTACTCTCTATATGTTTTTGCACACATATCCGTAGACTAAAGTGGATGAGATCATCAATGTTACATCTAATGGAGTAAAATAATCACCTTCCGGTAATATTGGACAAGTTAACGTAAAATCATTCTTTAGACTACGAAATATTTGAGATGGTCAACATAAAGTTAATTCAACAGAATATGAAGGGACTATGGCAGATGTTCTACGAACAAATAAACAATTGAAGAACATGTCTGAATAAAGTTGGACAATAATGAAAAGTAACTCCACATCTCGCACTTGCACGGAAGCAGATTACGAAAGACAATATTATATGGTTGTGTCGAAGAGGATGCATGTCATACCAATTAAACTACTATAAAAGAAACGAGAAACACCCAACAAATAACTACTGCAACTAGAATGAGATGAGGCGATGCTTACAGGCTAGATACATAGTTTCTTGCTGACTGTTGCATACTGTAAGAGACAGTGTGGTGCTGCAAATTAAGGTAAATTGTTGAAGAGGACTCATTGCCTTGCCGCCTAGGTGTCTTACTGTGTAACAACAGACATGTCTCTTTGCCTGAATTTTTGTGAAGCCGTAAGAAACTATTGTGCAGTCAAAAATCACAAATCAATGAACCTCCAGTGTGATTGGCTGCCGCAGCAGCGTCAATGTCAAACAAAAAGTGGAGAAAAGGGAAGCGTTTTAAGATTTATATGGCTGCGCGAGCGTGAATGAACCCTACATTCACAGAACCGCAAACTATCAATGGGATTTAGATTGTGTATCAAATAGATTTAGAAGTTATTTGGTTTGAAGTCGGACCCCACATGGCATTAAGTCCAAGTATGGACGAAACTGATTGTCTCGGAGCAAAACCAGGATAACAGAAACGCGGAACGATGAACTCGGAACAGGAGGATGATATTAGACGATAGATGAGATTAGAAAATATCACCGAACTTTGGGGGGGCCGTGGCCCCCGCTGGCCCCCCTGTTCTCCCGCCACTGCAGTCACTGCCCAAAATCATCTCGACACTCGTGGGCAATGTTTGCTCAAATAATGTTCTCTCATTTTTTAGGACGAAGTCATTGAATTCGCGGTCCACCGATATTACTGTGTTGTTGCCTAACAAATTTGTCCTGAATATCGTGCCATGTCTGCAAACATAATTTGAAACCTATAAAAACAAAAGATTATAGGATTGAGGTGGGAAGAAGATGTTGAAAGGGTATCATGAACTCTTTTTTGTATGAACTTCCCAATGGTTGTTGATGGGTAGGATGTCGAGAACTGGATGATCTCTCCAATAAGAGGGAAACCGGCGGCACCTGGAGGAAGGTTTAAGCCATTCACCTTCTTCTTTGTATCCGTCATGATTTTCAGGAAAAAAAAGGCAAATATAGGGGCAATACTTAGGAAAACAATGGCAAGAACGGAGTCCATATCACCGAGAAACAATACTTGCTGTGGCAAACACAAATGTTGCACAATGGGTAGCAACCGATGCTTGAACCTCCCAACTATAGGGCTACATATAGGCTGTTTCATCACGTGTTTGCCAGTCTTCTTCTAGATTACAAAACCAAAGAAGGGACTCCGTCACTTAGGTGGGGACAATTGCATTAAACACGAGTCAACAACCACTACTGTCTCAAACAAAATAACTCCCCCACCCCCTCCAAAAAAAAACCCGTACGCTTTTCTAGAATCCAATTGACCCCACTAACCTCTCTGTTTCGCACTTCGGATACCCCCCACCGTCTCGAAAACAACAATACAGAGTTAGACTCTGTTAGTGGGTCTTTAAAGGGGGAAAATATCTGCAATTCAGTTCCTTTTAAAAGCAAATTGCAACCTGTTTATTACAAATTCAGAAACATAGAATAAGCTAATTAGTAAATGGCTAAATCCAACATACTCAGTTATTAGAGAAAAGTGAACTTAATGAGCCATTCATTATACAATTGTAACATAACGTGAATAAAAAACTAAAAACAGAGAAGAGGGAAAAGGTGTTCTTCACACGAATTACATCGCAAAACAAGTGTAAATCAACTAACGAAACAGAAGCCATCAATTACACACTTTTAGGCATGTTTGGTTACTTAGATTTTACTGTATTGGATTATATTTTGGATTCTAAATTTTATGTTTGGTTTGCAGAATTGGAGAAATGGGGCTAATTCTGGGATTTTCATACATAATAGGAATCCCGCATTTTGGTCTCCGTCAAAATTTTCCCGGACACCAAAATCCATCATGGGCAAGATGGTAGACACGAAAAAAAATAAATTCCACACTTACAAAATTCAGCAAATCAAACATAAAATTTTACTTTGTGGGATTTTGAGAATGCATCATTTCAGTAATGCAGGATGAACAGAATCATGGATTTCAATAAATCCTGCTAACCAAACGTGCCCTTACTTGTAGCCTTTAGTAGCCTAAAATACGAAGTCAAACTGGGTCTATATTGCTGTGAAACACGAAACGAAAAAGTATGGCCAACTTCCCAGCACGCAAACACAAACAGTAGAAAATAAATGAATCAGCATAGTGACAAGACAACAAACGAATCAATTATACATTTTCTGTAATCTGACTTGCAAAATCGAAAAGGCAAGTGGTATAGATATTGGTGTCAACATCTACCATTCTACCATACTAAATGTTACTACTAGATCTGTCCAAGTAGGTGACCCATATATTTGTGACTCCTGCTATCGCAATAGATAGCATAACGTCCCCATGGTTACCTAATAGAGTTGGGCTCTTGGTTAGGTGTAACATCTCCAATAATGACTTTTTATGTGGTTCAATTCTTTCACTGAATCTTTGTATCAAATATCCCCTCAACCCCGTCTTCCAACGTACGCTTGCTTAACTGCGGCGATGACCATCCTAATACCTACCAAGGAGTCAATGGGGAAATCTTGGTGCATGGGCGGGCGCGCATCCATTGACGTCACCACGTAAAACACAAGGACGAGGTACCCCTTTTATGGCTTTAAAAATGAAAAATTCTACGCATAGTACACCCTATACCCGGCCACATACCCGGTCCTCGGGAATCCTCAACTGCCGTTTTCCTCCACTGCTGCGCCAGTCTACTAACTCCTGTTGCTGCATGCACATTTAAGTGGTTATCTCCCGCAGCGATTTTTGCATGCTTTTACATGCAAAAAGGATGCATGATATCGTAACCAAATAAAAATCCACTATATTTCGATTTCCCTCTAATCATTCCCTCCATTTAATTTCAAATCACCTATATAGATGCAGATCTCCTCAAGCTTCCCCTCCATTTCTATGTTCCTCCCAGCTCCGAAGAAGTACTGTACGTAAGTATTGTACCTACAATAATTCTATTGCATATTTATCCACACTGCAGATTACATAAGTACTGTACCTACAATAAATACATATACATTCAAAAATGAATTTGAGAGGTACTGTACTTATATTTGACAAACTGGGTTGAAAATTAATAATTGGGTACAATACTTATAGATGCATTTTATAGTTGATTATGGACCAGATGTGCACTATATTTTTGTAAAAAAATTATGTCCAGGCGAAAAATGTTGTTATTGGATTCCGTAGGTACTGTACTTATGCTTTCAGATCAGTTATACAATTATGCTTGATTTTGTAATTTGTTAAGTACTGTACTTATGCTTGGTTTTATAATTTGGTAAGTACTGTACTTATGTTTGAAAAAACTGAGTTGGAATTAACAAGTGAGTATTGTACTTATTTTACATAGATTCCGTAGCACCTGTACTTATGCTTCCAGATCAGTTATACAATTATGCTTGATTTTGTAATTTGTTAAGTACTGTACTTATGCTTGGTTTTATAATTTGGTAAGTAATGTACTTATGTTTGAAAAAACTGAGTTGAAATTAACAAGTGAGTATTGTACTTATTTTGCATGGATTCCTTAGGTACTGCACTTATGTCCAGATGACAAATGTTACTACTGGATTTCGTAAGTACTGTACTTATGCTTCCAGATCAATTTTGTTATTAGATTCCGTAGGTACTGTACTAATACGGGAATGCAGGTGGGTGGATTAGAACGGGAGAGAATAATTACAAGAGAAAAAATGAATTAATACACTTTGTATGGACTTTGCATGTAGACATACTGTTGCATGGACTTTGCATGAGAAGTTTGAGAGTCCTGAACGTCTTTTCGGCTTCCGAGGTACGCAGCAGATTCATATTAATTAAATATGGCTGATTGCAGATTTTTGCAGGTTTCAAGAAACCGGGTGGGCTGCCGGGTCTATAAGGAACGGTGGGTAGCGTAACTCTTAAAAATAGCTGTTAGCGATATCATCGTGGTCTGGGAGACGATGTTGGAACTGTGAGGCAATGATGGTGTTCAGTTTGTGTCAAAGCACCCGATCGATGCCCCAACACAGCTAACACATACCTTGTACGTTGTGAGGAAGATCTTCAATTGACTATTTTCCAAACAGGGCCGGCCCATTGGGGGGGGGGCAACCCGGGTGACGGCCAGGGGCCCAACAAAATAGGGGGCCCATAATTTGGATTTCCAGCCATATATTTAGTTTGAAATCTTAGACTTCCGTAGGAAATTAAATCGATCTGAAAACGACTTCTATTCTATCGCGTCTTGCCCTCTTCTGGTGTTCTTCCCGTGTTCGTCTCCTTGAGCAGCGACTCCTACAGCGGAAGACCAACAGTCTTATAGTACCTTGCTCACTTTGGCATAAAATAACGGGAAACCATGCTGCAACGTCCTTGTTTCTGAAGTGTATGCGATCCTATTTGATCATATTCTGAGACAAGTGGAACCGGCAAACCAATTTTGCCAAACTGCGACGGAAGGTACGCCACGAATTGATCTGCGATTATATTTTTTCTTCAAACCTTGTCTGTGCTTAAAAACTGAGATCCATATAGGCGTGTCCTTTTCATATTCATATTCTCATCGAGTTTAGATATGCTATTATAAATTTTCAAATTATAATGTTATGTTTTGTAGTTGACACAAGGTGTTTTATGTTCCATGTGAGTAAAGCATGAAAGTAGTTATCGTCGTCATTGCTGTTTTTGAGCATCTGAGCTATTTAGTTACATACCAATTTGTCTTTATAAAAATATGTCATTGTCTATCCTAATGTTTTTGATGTCGATTGTTCTAATATAAATGTTTGTCCATATTCTAACGGTGAATAAAGGATCTGAAATCTTTGTCATATATTCTTTATAAATGATGGATCTACCACTACAAACGGTAGACATGATTTTGACACTGTTACTCAAGATTTTACATTTAGAAAGGCTCGAAGAAGTCATTTTATATGATGAGTGAAGCTTTATAAAGAGATATCTATATTTAATCTTTATGTTCTTTTTAATTTGATTTGTAAAAATATGTTCTATTTTTTTATATGACAGTTTTGACAATTATGATTGTATTTTTTTATATGACAGTTTTGACAATAATGACTAAACTTGTGTTTAATTAAATTTGTTAAATAAGGATATACAGAGAGCTCATTTTTTATCTTCGCCCCCTGGGCCTCTAAAATGTCTGCAACGACCCTGTTCCCAAATATGATGCCTCAGTCGTTACCGTGCGGTCGTCAACGAGTATACGCGTACCTATCGATTGCGATAGGAGCGTGGGAGCGGCAATCCTTTCGCCGTCGATTTGCACTCAAGAACACAACCCCGAAAAGTTGTTCATCTTTCACGATTGCGGATGGGGATGGGTGAACTTCTACTCAAGAGCAGCAGACACCGTTGCATTCAGACATCAAGGGCCGTAACCCGGTAGCCCCTCATGCGCTTGAACTAATTACAGTTAAGGTATGTGAAATGAATTGCCAACTAATTTTAGATAGAGAAATTATTAACATCATACACCTTCAATCAAAATTTACACCCTCACATCAGGAATATGCGTCCAACAACTCTCCACATTGTGCGACACGAGCACCGAAAATGTGGAATTTATAATGTGCATGTTTGTTGTAAAATCTACTTTGACCAATAAAGCAATGCCTGACATGTTGCCACACCAATAGAGCAACCACTACAATAAAACCACTACAACTTAATTATTTTCATTTATTACTTCTTTTACACACAAAGATTTTTTTTTTAACTTCCTTCACTTTTTGACTGGATATAATGACTGATTTGACCCCATACACTTTTGTACACATTTCACTGTTAAATCCAGAATCAATACTTGAATATATTTCATGTAGTATTAAAAATCATTACGAATATACTAGATATAAACTAACAAAGAGCGTACAGTTAGATGTTCATTTGACCTGCCAAAAAAATATGAAATTGGTTGTTTAGTATATTTATGTAACTTTATTCATTTTACATATTTGAAAATTATTATTTCATTTTATCTGAGAAAAAAATAAATAAAACAATATCGTCCGACTAATTTTTTTTTGATAGGATCATGTTATAACATTTCATGATTTAAATCAATACATAAATATTTTCATGGCACTACTAAGTAGTTAATCTTATTCAAAGTAGTACCAAAACATATCATCAACTAGACTTAAAATGAAAGAATCCCATACTACTTACACAACGATGCCATACAAAAAAGACATTATCAACACTCTTACATGTTTTTTTAGCACAACGCAACATAAATATTTAAACGATAAGTCAGCTAGTGCGGATGCATAGCTCCTAGTTCGGCTGCATGACTTCAAGCATATTTCTACTATAATAAAACAATGTTACCATCCAACCATCCACCACCAACCACCAACCACCAACTACCAACCAATCAATTATATTTATTTTTCTAAAACAAATTTCAATTTCATTTTTTTTTGTTTTTCCTCCAATTTCTCTCTTTCAACCACCGACAACCAGAGTACGTCACATTTTAAGAAAATTTATCCATTTGTTTTTATATATTCTTTAATTTAGTATGTAAAAAAATTAAGTGTGATAAGTGATCACATTTGATCAAAATATGAGTGTCACGTTTATTCATATGTTGTTGGTGATTTCACATACGATACTAATTAATATTCATGGTTCACTAAAAAAATCTAGAACTTTACCTAATATAAATTAAAATAGTACTTCCAGTCAAAGAAATTTCACTATTTGAAATATATAATACACAATATAACGATTGTTCATCATTTTCCATAACCTTTATATTTTTTATACATAATCCAACATTATTCTAAATGATCCATATCAGCTCACATTCCATAACATATAATAAAATTACAACTCATACGAGTTCACAGTCCATAATTTTATTATACACATGATTATTTTCTATACATCACAGTGATAAATGATAATATTTATACATTACAGGCATGGAGGATCAGCTTACCCATGTGTCCCTCCTCTTCCTACTTACGATAGAGTCCATTAGTAGATGTTGTGAGTGCGACGAATTTGTTATGCAGGTGCGGCGGTGGTGTGTGTGTGGTGGTAACATGAGCGTTGGTGCGGCGGTGACAGAGTGGGTATGGTAGCGATGTGGGCGCAACTGTAGCGTGGCACGGGTCGAGAGGCAGGTGCACTAGGTGCGTGGACATAGATGAGGCATCGTGGACATGGATGCAGTAATGATGTGGGTGCGGTTGCGTCAGAAAAAATTACAAGAATGACAGTGGCGGCTTGGGTGCCGCTGTTTGGGCTCGATGACATGGGCATAGCGACGACTGGGTGCAGATGTCTTTGGTGTTGTGACGATCATGGTACGGCGGCCGGTTGTGTGTGTCTTTAGTTGGGCGCGATGGTAGACGTGAAGCAGCTTGGGCGTGGCAGTGGGCTGGACATGAGGTCACTGTAGCAGACGGGGACTAGCGGCAGTCTGCGCATGACAAAGGTTTGGAGTGAAAGTAGAGTTGTAAATGGGTAGGGTAGGGTAAAGGCTTACCCTTACCCTTACCCTTACCCACATCAAATAGGTGAGTAGCGAGTAAGGTAATTACCATTTGCCTAAAAACCTTTATCCTACCCTTACCTACATCCTTTCCCCCCAGGGTAAATGGGTAGGGTAAGGGAGAAATGGGTAAAATATCATGCAGATAGTATAAGATAATTTTAACAAAAGTTTCTTATGATATTCCTTATATAAAACACAAGACACTCTTAATGATAATTTTTTATAGTAACAGTTATGTTTTTTGTGATATACAATAAAAAAAGTAAATATTTAACCTGATATTTTTTCTAAAGACAAAGCCTAGATTTCTTAATATATTATTTTTTATTGATGAATATATTTTTTTATCTAAAATATATGACTATAAAAGGTAGTATCATGCTACATATTGGCTATTAAAATTTCGGGAATCATTATAGTACAAATTAAGAAAGTAGTGATGTTGCTTGTTGGGGGTTTTAATAGGCATTAATATATATATATATATATATATATATATATATATATATATATATATATATATATATATATATATATATATATATATATATATATTACAATCTGAAATAAAAAAATTTAGACTTATATTGATGGGTAAATGGGTAGGGTAAATTTTCTCCCTTACCCTGTCCTCTTTAGATGCGGGTAAAGCGAATAAAGGGTAAATGGGTGGTGGGTAAAAATATGCTTACCCTTACCCTACTCTGCAGGGTATGGGTAGTGGGTAAATGGGTAATACTCTACCCATTTCCAACCCTGAAAAGAAGAAACCACAACTAAAAAGAGGGAGAGAGTGGGTATGGAGTAGCTTTATATAGCCTCAATTGGTTGTTTGTCTCCTCACACTATGCTTATTTTCGTCTAGAATTGTGCGAGTGTGTCTCTTCGGCACCTATGCAGACGGTTCAATTTAATGCCTCTCACAAGTCTCGAGGATGGGGGAAAGATTGGTGTAGTTAGTGTGTTGTATATCAATACTCTTTTATATATTGAAAGTGTTGACCTAAGTGTTATATGTTGTCCATATTTTAATAATGACTTAATCATTATATTCATTGTATCTAATATGTTTGTTTAAGATTGATTTCAGGCATTAGGTACATGAAAAGAATCAAATCTCTCAAGCTCTAGGTTGGTTTAGTTCAAGTCAAAGTAATGCAAATGCAAAGTTGTGGAAAATACTCCAAACCACCTTAGAACATTTTTATAATAATTTGCAATGATGATATGACTTGTAACTAAGATGAGAAAAAATCAGGGACACTTAATTACAACATTTGATCACTTAAATTTCATTTTGTAAAATTCATTATAGGTTGTTCATCAATTGTGTTACAAACTCGATTGATCCTTAATCGATGTTGAGAAGGAATGTTGATCGGTCAAGTTTCACTTTCATAGAACTTGATTGATCCCTCTGTAGACCAAGCTCAATTTAAGTGGATCGGTCAAGTTGCCACCATGATAGTGTGATTGGTCGGGTTATCTTTATTGAAACTTGACCGAACACACTGTACAGAAAACATAGCAAAAGTGATACTAACCGTTGGACGGGTGCAAAACTTGAAATTATATCTGTTGCACCCCTACAAATGCCTAGAAATCGTTCATAAGTGTTCCCACACTTTAGTGGACACCCCCAGCTATAAATAGGACCTCTTGGAGTTAATTCCAAGGTTTCTCATTCATGCTATTCAAGGTCCTTGCCATAGTTGAGTTCTATTAGTCCACTT
The DNA here is from genome assembly GCA_963693085.1 of Alisma plantago-aquatica. NCBI lineage: Eukaryota > Viridiplantae > Streptophyta > Magnoliopsida > Alismatales > Alismataceae > Alisma > Alisma plantago-aquatica. Next base: position 53,677,999 of record OY856411.1, read on the forward strand.
GAGCCCCTTTCTCTCTCTTGATTACAATTGATTTTATGCATTATGAGTGAGATGGGATTCATATTAGAGAGCTACTACCATGTAAACTTGTGAAGCTTTCAAGGTCTCTCTTACCCCAACCCCCTTTCTTGAAGATCAAGTTGTTGAAATCTTCTCCAAGTGAAGGACAAGGAACAAGCTTCTTCAAGATGTACAAGAATGTGCATAAAGATTCTCTAAGTAAAAGAGAAGGACAAGGTGGAAGATCCAAGGATCTTGGTGGGTAAATCCTCAAGGCAAAAGACTCAACGTAAGAAGGGGATCTCCTTGGTGAAGGCATCCAACTACTTACAAGAGTAGGTAAGACCTTTGTGTGGTAGAAGATCATCTCTTGGAAAGGTAAGACCTTGATTGTAAGTTCGTTGGCTTCCTTAGACTTAAAGGGAAGTCGGGTGTCCTTGTACCAAAAAAATGAAGGTCATATGTTGTAACGCGTATAAGTGAATATAAGGAGTAGACATCTTAGAAATCCTAGAGCTTGACCTCTCTAGGTAGTGGACTGACTCTCTCCTAGTTTGGAGAGTGGAAACATTCTAAAACATCTTATTCACTTGGTTTCTTAAATCTCTCTCATCCTTGCTATGTATGTTTCAATTACCATCAGATTCACTATTTGCAATTAAACTTATTTGAAGTAACTTGAAGGTCTAACAAGTTATGTGTGAGTGTGTTTAGATCCATTCACCCCCTCTAGATCCCTTAGATCCAACAAGAGGTATGAGAGCCACAATCTTCTCCAAAACATCTCCCATGAGATGAGAAGATGGGTGACTTACTTGGGTCACTCGACCTAGAGGGAAGCTTCTCCATGCGACCACCAGTCTTTGATGACACTAATTTCCTCTATTGGAAACAGAGGATTCAGTTCTTTGTTCAAGGAACCAACTACAACATGTGAAAGGTGGTGGCCCTTCCATACAAGGCAGCTAATGGGTGATGTAGCTACACGAGATGAAGCTATAGTCAAGAAGGCATAGCTCAATGCAAAGGAAATTAGAATCATCTATGCTTACCTCACCCCTCTGATTTCAACCGAATCTCATCTTGGGATACAACCCATGAAATGTGAAACAAGTTCTGCATCACTTATGAAGGCATACAACAAGTCAAGGAGTCCAAGATCTACATGCTCAATGGGCTGTTTGAGAAGATTAAGATGGGAAAGAAGGAGAGAGTTCTAGACATGTACTCTCAAATCAACACCATCATCAACAGACTAGCTTCTTTGGTCCAGACCTTGGATAGGAGGACCATCAACATAAAGATCCTAAGGTGCCTTCCCAAGAGATGAGAACCCAAGGTGACTTCAATTGAAGAAGTTAGAAGCCTTGGAGACTTAGCCACCTAGGAGCTCATTGTCAACCTCCAAGCCCATGACCCAAGGCTAGACAAGCAAGTGGAAGATAAAAATCAAGAAGATAAGGAGTCAAAGAATATTAAAGACAATGCCTTCAAAGCCCAAGTGGAGGTAATAATCTTTCAACAACAAAATTCTTGTCGATCCTCTCCTACCTCCTCAAGTGAAGCTTATGTCCATAGTGACCATGAAGCCAACTACTCGAAGGGAAACCAGTTCAAAGGAAATCCTTCCTCATCCTCAACTCCTAGGTGCTATGAATATGGGCAAAAGGGACACTACAAGAATGAATTCCCAAAGGCCAAGAAGAGCCACCACAAGAGCAGCTATAAGAAGAAGGATGACAACAAGAAGGAAGGCAATTAAAAGAGGAAGGATAATAAGGAGAAAAGAAGCAAGGATGCATCTCATGTGCGTTGGAAAGAGTCCTCTTCAAGTGTTTCCATATCTGATGAAGGTGGATGCCATCTTGTACTCATGGCCTCCACAAGTGAATACATAGGTGAGGTAAGTGAGGTAAGATTGCATGAGTTATCCAAAGAAACTCTTATTGAAAAGCTTAATGCTACCCAATCTTCTTATTCAAAATGTAAATCTTAGAATGAGAGGTTGGGTAAGATTATTGATGATCTTTATGCTAAAATTGGCATCCTTGATCAAAATGAGAAAGTGCATCTTGAGAGCATTGATTCTTTGCAAGGCCAATTTCTTTATCTTGAGCTCCAATATAGTGGGGTTGAAGTTGAGAATGGTATCTACCTTAACAACATCAATAGTATTAAGGAAGAGAACAAAACATGCCTTGATGAGCCTGAGTTGCTTCAAACTGAAAGTGTTAAACTTAAGCTTGTTTTTAATGCTCTTAGGGATGAGACAAATGTTTAACTTGATGACCTCAAAATGCTTTGAACTAAAGATTTTAGGTTGTTTACTCAAGTAAATGATTTATCTTCTAGACCTATTTTGCCTTGCAAGGATTTTTCTTCTATTACACTTAAAAAAGATTCAGATTTGACTAAATCCCTTTGTGTAGAGGACGGCCTACTGCATGATAATGATGATATTGCTAGTTTATCTTCTACCATTATCACTCTTACCGATGATAATTATACATTTAGGGTCACTTTGCAAACATTCCTCAAAGGGAAGAAGTCCCTTAACAAAGTCTTAGATCACTCTATCAAACATTGTAGTAAGTGTGGTCTTCGATATGAGGGAGCTTCAAAAATCAAAGGTAAGGGTATGAAGAAGAAGAGCAAGGAACCTCCAACTTTCCATGGAGAGTCAGCTAGCTCAAAGAACCTATGATTTGTTTTCATTGTAAGAGTAATGACCTGGGTCCCCAACATAGCCCCGAATCAAAAACATTGAATTAGGCACCGATTATCTTCCTTTCTTATAGGCTAAAGGAACATAGATTGTTGATAGTGGCTTCTCTAAACACATGATAGGTGAAATCAGCCATTTCAAGCAATTCACCAAAAAGAAAGGAGGTTCGGTGACATTTGGGGACAACAATAAGGGTAAGGTAATAGGTGAGGGTGATGTAGGTGATTTATTTTGTATCAAGAATGTACTTCTTGTGGATTTCCTACATCACAATTTAATAAGTGTTAATCAACTTTTTGATAATGGTTATCTTGTTCTATTTACATCTTTAGAATGCTTGCTTCTGCATTCCCTCTCCTACAATGTCATATATAAGGGAACTAGAAATGGTAATCTTTATATCATTGTTCTTGACTCTATTAAGCCTATTGTTGGTAGATGTCTTGTTGCCAATTTGAATGATCTTTCTTTACAACACTATAGGCTTGGTGATGTAAATATACATCAATTGAAGAAGTTGAGCAAAAAGGATTTGGTGGAGAGACTTCCTATATTGGATTTTGAAAAGGATAAGGATTTCCAACCATGTACCCAAGGAAATCAAATCATGTCATCCTTCAAATCCAAAGGAGTCCTTAGAACCAAAAGTGTTCTAGAACTTCTACATATTGATCTATTTAGACCAATGTGTACTCAATCGCTTTGTGGTAGCAAGTATTTCCTAGTGGTTGTCGATGATTTTTCTCACTATAATCAGACCTTATTTCTTGTCTCAAAAATTGATACTCTCGATGTTTTCTCAACATTTTGCAAATAGATTAAAAATGAAGCTTCTGGCCAGATTGTTTCTATCTGTAGTGATCAGAGGAGAAGAATTTGAAAATGATTTGCTTGAATGCTTTTGATAGGAATTTGACTATGCACATAACCTTTCTTCACCTCAGACGCCTCAATAAAATGGGGCTCTAGAGAGAAATAATAGGTCACTATAGGAGATGGCTAGGACTATGCTTGTAGATTACAACACTCCAAAGAAGTTTTGGGTTGAAGCCGTTAGTACTTCATATTTTGTGCAAAATCGGGTTTTTACTCATCCTTCTCTTAAGAAAACTCTCTATGAGATATGGAATGGTAGAAAGCCCTTCATTGATTTATTTCATATCTTTCATTGTCTTTGTTTTGTTTTGATCACCAAGGATTCTCTCAATAAGTTTGATCCAAAGTCTTACAAGGCTTTCTTTCTTAGTTATAGCACTACCAACAAGTCATATTGAGTATATAATATAGAACTGTTTAAAGTATAAGAATTCATAAATGTTAGATTTGTTGAGACTAACCCTTCTATTTCTAAAGATACTATTCAAAATGATGATGTTGCAAGTGAGGCGATTCCTATCTTAAAAGAGCTCAACATTGGTGATAAAGTAAAAGATGTGTTACTTGATGAAGAAGAGAAGAATGAAGAAAAGAAGGATCCAACCCCCCGCTTGGCAAAGCATCATGCAAAAGAGAAAATAATACACAATCCTTTTAAAAAGGTGAAGATATAGGATTCATACAACAAAGGACAATCATACATCACCTTTATCTCTCATCTTGAGCCTAAATATGTCAAAGAAGCTCTCAAGGATGATGAATGGATCCTTGCTATGGAAGAAGAGTTGGAAAAGTTCAAAAGAAACAAAGTTTGGACCCTTGTGCTGAGACCAAGTGATAAAGAGATCATTGGCACCAAGTAGGTCTACCACAACAAGTTGGATGAAAGTGGAAAGGTGGTAAGAAACAAATCAAAGTTTGTTTCTTAGGGCTACAATCAGCAAGAAGGTATAGATTTTGATGAAACTTATGCACTTGTTGCTATACTTGAGTCTATGAGAATTCTACTTACCTTTACTAGTCATAAAAACTTTGTGCTATAATAAATGGACGTTAAAAGTGCATTTTTGAATGGTACATTTGAGGAGGAAGTATATGTTCCTCAACTTTTAGGCTTTGAACATGATAATTTACCTAACCATGTTTATTTGTTATAAAAAAAGCTCTCTATGGTCTCAAACAAGCACCTCGAGCTTGGTATGAGAAAATAAAGAACTTTTTGTCAGATAAAGGATATATCATGGGCAAAGTTTATTCTACTTTGTTTCTTAAACACACTTCTAACAATTTCTTAATCATCCAAATTTATGTTGATGATATCATTTTTAGTGAAACTAATCTTGATATTTGCAAGGAGTTTAATCATCTTATGTAGAATGAATTTGAGTTGAGCATGATGGGGAACTAACTTTTTTCCTCGGCTTCCAAATTAAGAAAACTAAGGAAGGTAACATCATCAACTAATGAAAGTAAACATGTGAGGTACACAAGCTCTTTGGGATAGAGAACACCAAGCTGATGGACACCCCTATGTCAAACACCACCAAACTTGATGGAGATGAAGAAGGTGAAAAGGTAGATTAGAAGCTTTATAGAGATATGATTAGAAGTTTACTTTATTTATCTGCCTATAGACTTGACATAATGTTTAGTGTTAGCTTGTGTGCTTAGTGGTTAAGAGGATTTTGAGGTATCTAGCTAAAACCCCAAATTTTGTACAATGGTATCCTAAGTCAAGGGACTTTACTCTCACTTATTATAGTGATGTTGATTACGCAAGTTGTTTGATTGATAGAAAGTGCACAAGATGCACTTGCTTCTACCTAGGACCTTGCCTAGTCCCTTAGTTTCCCAAGAAGTAAAGCACTATGGAACTATCAACTACTGAGGCTGAATATTACAGCTAGACGTTGAGTCCTATGGATGTAGCAAAATGTTCATATACTTTAAAATTTATTTTGATGCTTCTCCTATTTTATGTGATAATACTAGTGCAATTAACTTGTCTTACTATCCTATATTGCATAGTTGACACAAATTTACCGTGCGCAGAAACACAAGTGAACGCGTCGAAGTAATATAGGCCTTGTGAGGCCCGAATCGAACTCAGGGATACGTGAAATCGTCGGAGACTCCTACTAACTACTCGTGATCAGCTAAGCCGATTAAATAGTTGAGAGTTGTTGTCAAGATTAAAAGAGAATAAAAATAAAACAAAATAGGCAATCGATTAAATGTTGGTTTAATCAATTCAAAATGAGATCTTTAGGATTGCGGTTTCAGTGCGGGTTTTCATTGTATTAAATTTTATTCAGTCATCCAAATTTATCTCTCTATCCAGGTAGTGGCCTGAAATCAGAATTGCCCACTGTCGTGGTACAATTCACTACCTACATCTAGGTCAGTTCCACCGTCGTAGTAACCTATACCCTAAACTAGGTGCATTAAAAACGATCTCTCGGTATCCACCATTAACCTTACACCACCTTGTTCAAGGGATTTGTCAATTAATGTAAATTCTGCCTCTTTTCAACCATTAATTCTTCTTTCAAAGCAATTAAGGGCATTAGATTATTATTATGGTGATCAAGCATAACAATATATTGGAGAAAATGAAATTATACCACGGATTTAAAAGATAAGATATGAATTACTATTATAAAATCGTCATACAATGAATTCCCGAGCTACTCCCGGTCCTAAAGACAAAAGGGGATTAGCCCCGCATGTTCATCTCAGAGTACAACGTGGAGAAGAAAAAGGGAAACATAAAAAAAAATGTGATTGAGTGGTAAAACCCCTGAACGGAGAAGATCCAATCGATCCTTGGCGTGGAATACGCGTTCTCCCGCCTTTCGGTGGTGGAAATCATCTTCTTCAGCGTCCGGATCATCTGGGGCGTGCTCTCGTGCTCCGTTCTTCTCTCCTTGCTCTCCTCGGGATGTGTGCAACGGCTAATGACGTGATTCCCTCTCTTAGGCGCCGTCATTAGGTATATTTCCCGAATTAGGTCATCAATTAATCACGACCGTCCGATTAAGATTAATCTGAAGCAAACTCATATCTGACAGTGACGATACCATCGACGCGGGTCGATGGTATCGACCTAGCGCGATATCGACAATCCTTCTTTTCTTTCATCTTGCGCCTGATGTCAACTCGATACCATCGACGCGGGTCGATGGTATCGACACTCTAAGGCGTCGGTTTTGTCTTTTTGCGTCGCTGTAGCTCCACTAGTCGATAGTATCGACATTTTGGTCGATAGTATCGACTCACTCCTCGCCAGCAACCTGATGGCATCTCGATACCATTGACATCCCTGTCGATAGTATCGACTTTCTTCTGGTCCTTACGGTTGTGCGCATGTGGTCCGGTCGATGGTATCGACCACCGTCGATGGTATCGACAGTAGCAGATACTTGTTTTTCCTGAAATTAACACATGAAACCACATAAGTCCACACACAATGTATATTTTTGATAATTAATACTCAAAATGCTGAAATAAAGGGAATTTGACATAAAGAAGTAGCATAGACCAAAATGAATGAATTATGCAACATTAACCATGAAAATGACTAATAAATGCATAAAACACATATCAAACAAGTCTATAACTGTGACTCAAAATCATCGCATCAAACTCCCCTAAGCTTGAACATTGCTCGCCCTCGAGCAACTAAACCTTAGAATAGAATTTCCAGAGTCAACCAAAAAACAAAGCATCACAACAAACATCCCATATGACTCCCACCGGACATTCACATACCGGCCCTCGCTAACCACAGAATGATAATTACCCTAAAGGCGACAATAATCATCCATAAAAGATATTAACCTCGAAACTGATAAACACTATCACATAAGGCAATTAACATAATAAACTTCGCCGGTCTAGACTTAGTACATCTTGTGATCTCCTATACTACGTTGCTCACCCTACCTACCATCTACATGGAAGCAGTTCTCCTGATATTCATTAGTGAGGAGAAATTCACAGTGGCCTACCAATCTGAGTAACGGGTGGATGGAATGGGTGGCTCATGGAAGAAGTGGAAGTATTATACGATCTCAACATGCATAAAACAAAAATGCCCTAATGCCTGAGATTGGGTGGAATGATGCATGCATTAACCATCCATCTCAAAATGAGATGGATATCTAATTAAGCTACGTCATGTACTCACTCATCTTAAAATGCATGTGAGATTATGTTCCTTTCACCTTCTTATTCTAGTTGCTTCTAAATAACTTTTCCTTCTTCCCCTTTTTTTTTTAATTTCAGATTTTCTCTTTTTTTTTTCTTTTCAAACCCTTATATCCATAATTGACAATGAATACTTTTTTGGCTTATTTTTCTGTATAACTTGAATATTTGCACTATTTAGAAGGTATGGAACAATTTAATTCACCATTAAAGAAGAAATGAGGTACATGATATACTCTATGCATAAAAATTATGAATGCAACTACATGACATGCACCTAAGGGTATTGTGCATGTTTTTCACGCAAAACATATGAAGGTGGTTGCAATGCAAGTCCTATCTACATGCCATGCAATCAAAAAGAGTTAAAACAGTACTTTACTTCCAAATCTTGGTGGATTGTGAAAAGCAATGAGGTGGACAGATCACAAGACTAATTGACTGAACCTTTGAAAAAATATTATGTGTCCCTCCTTACTGACCTGTGTAGTAGTTAAGGGGTTTCTCTCTCTTACTTCAAATTAGAGTCTCATTATCATTTGGTCAGTTTAGGCTCAAATAACCAATTCCGTCCACTTTCATGAATCATTAGGAATATACAGTTGTGATTTTCTGTTTTAAAGTTGACAAAACCAATCATTTTCTAAGTTAAGTGATCAAAGTTGAACAACACTCAAGCTTGCGAATTTTTAGTTTTCCCTTTAATTCCATGCACATGCAACTGACATGACTCAAGATTAAAGACATCCACGATTACACTAGATAGAATGTGGATCCTACAAACAAACTAAAATTGTAAGAAACAAATGACGAGAAACAAAAACAATAAAGCTAAAAATAGAGAAAATGAAAGATAGAGCTATTCCAACACCCCCCCTAAGCTTGAATTCGACTATGGCCTCATAGTAAAAAACAATCTTAAAGGTTGGAATAGAGATACCGCTTTACTCTTCAGGTGGAGGCGGGTACTGTGGAGCCGTAGGGTCCCAAGAAGGATACTCCCCCTGGAAGCTCGGATGAAACTGGGCCCTAGGTGGAGGTTGTGGATAGCCTCCAAAGTAATTTTGGCTCCAATAGTGGTCGTAGAAGGGATGTTGTTGCATCTCCATCCTTTGCAACCGATCATGAATTTGTTGTTGGTTGTCGAGGAGAAGACGCTCGTTCTTGAACATTGCCCTTTGATTATCCAGTAGCCGGTTGGTAGTCTCTTGAATACCAGTGTATGCCACAGTATGATGTTGCTGCGTCTGCTGTATGTCATGCAGCATAGAATACATGCCCTGCATAGAATAGACATCCTCGCTTGGCTGCGAGGGCGGTGGTGGTGGCGGAGGCTGGGATGATGAAGATGCACCCAGATGCATGCGAGGATGCTTCCGTGGTGCCACTCGTGCCCGAAGAGGTGTGAAGGCCTCCTCTTCCTCTTCATCCTCGTCGTCATTGTTGTTGTCATCGTCGTTGCCGCCGTCTTCATTGGAGTCCGCGATGGCTATGATAGGCCATCTGAAATGTTGCGCCCCTTCGATATTGAAGACTGGATCGGGAAGCGAGCACTCCTGGTAAGAATGGTTGACGTGGCAGTGCGCATACGCCAAACCATCTCGAAGAAGGATGAGGTTGGAGCGGTGCAGATGTTGCAAGTTCACCTTGCTCCTGGTGGAGAGAGGAGTAAGCTGCTAGAAATTCAACCCAAGGTAGAAGGCCGGCTTGGTGATAACCCCACCAAAGTGAATCAGGGCTTTCCTTGTACTCCTCTTCACTGCCAAAACCCACTACAAAAAGAAGGCGCCCCAATTGCATTCTTGACGCTTCAGGAGTTTATACAAGAAGAATAGGTCCGTCTCCTGAAACTTACTGAGGGCCAAATCACCCCGAGCAAACAATGTAGAACTCAGCATCCGGTGCAGTATCCGGACGAAGGGGTGCTCGAAATTAGCTACCGCAGCATTATGGTAGCTTACTGACTTGGCCAGCGGCACCGTAACCAGCTCGGCAAAGATGGCATCATAGTCGGTGTGGTTATTCGACCGCCGGTAGTCATGTTGCAAGTGATTCCAGTTGAAAATCTTGTTGAACTGCTCGAGTGTAAAGTTGTAGTCGATGTTGTACAGCCAGAAAGACACCTGACCCTTGATCCACTCATGGTCGGTGGCTATGACATCATTGGGTACGACGCAGACGTCCAGCGACGCCATAAACTCAGCCACCAGCTCCTTGTACGTAGGCCACTCGCCGAAGAACGGCCGACCATCTGCATGAAACTCCAGCTCGTCAGGCCTTCTTTCCATGTGTCAGGCCTGCCCCTTCAAGACGTAGGCAAGGTTGGCGTCGAACCCCAGGTTGCGGACGGTGTCCTGTTCAACATAACGGGTCGGCTCAATATTCCTCTTTAGAATCTCCTCGTATATCTTCTTCACCTCCGTGGATGGATGAATCAGCCGTGGGCGTGCAACTGACACGGTCGGAGGTGGCACGAACTCCGGGATCTCCATCGGGTTGGCGCGTGAAGATGATGCACCAGCTACATGCACCATGATTGCAACAGAAAGAGGAATAGAGAGAGAGCTAAGTGAAGATCGGAGAAGTGAATCTCTGCTCAGTGAAGAACTTGCTCGGTGTTGCTTGTCGTCGGGCTTGGATAGCTCTGGAACACGCTCGGCACAAGTGGAGGAGGATTGCTCTAGAGTTGTGACGTCATATGACGCAAATACTCCTCATATATAGCTGTGGCCGGCGCTACTGTATGCCCGTCGATACCATCGACGCGATTCGATGGTATCGACACGGGTAGCACGATCCATCTCGCCGTGAGTATCGACGGTCGTCGATGGCTGGATTGCGGGTCCCGGATCGCTGACGTGTCGATACTATCGACGCGAGTCGATGGTATCGACCCGTCCCCTAGATCGACTTCTTAGTTGCTGCGATCGCCGTTGATCTTTCCTTACAGATTTTTGACGTGGCGCGTCGATACTATCGACGCAAGTCAATAGTATCGACTCTCTGATTAGGGCAAACCCTCGCGAGGCCTGGCCGCCGCCTTCCGTGTGTGAATGTGTCGATACCATCGACACACCCTTCGAGGGTATCGACTTTCCTGAGATGATTTGTTCTAAAAATCTCCAGAGATCTCGATAGTATCGACACCAATGTCGATACCATCGACCTCTGCTTGCGATCTACCTGTTGGTATGTCGATACCATCGACGAGGCCGTCGATGGTATCGACGCAGTGCGATTCCTACAGTCGCCAACCTGTACCATGGTCGATACCATCGACTCAAGGGTCGATGTTATCGACTCTGCCTCAGTCCTGCACATGTAGCAAACGATCACGGTATCTTTTTTACACCAAAAACTAAGTTAAAACAAATCAAAGTACGAATGTAAAGGAACTAAACTAAAGTACCAATGGTTGGGTTGCCTCCCAACAAGCGCCCTTATTTAACGTCTTAGGCTAGACGACTTGAAGCACATCATGCATCCAAAAGTGAAATGAGTTTGACCTCATTCACCTTCCTTGCGTAATCTTCACCAAAATATAGCTTCAATCTCTGCCCATTCACCAAAAATGTAGTCTCACCATCACGCACCATGATTGCGCCATGTGGTTTGACCTCTTCCACCGTAAATGGTCCACTCCACCGGGATTTTAGCTTCCCGAGATGCAACTTCAGCCTTGAATTGAACAAAAGCACACGATCTCCATTCTTGAAGGTGCACATCTGAATGTGGCGATCATGGATCAACTTAGTGCGCTCCTTGTATATCCGAGAGTTTTCATATGCAGTCATTCGCAGCTCATCGAATTCATTTAATTCAAGCAATCTCTTCTTCCCCGCCTCATCGTAACTCAAGTTGAGCTTTCTCAGTGCCCAATGTGCTTTGTGCTCCAACTCCACCGGTAAGTGACAAGCCCGACCGTACGCCAACCTAAAAGTCGTGGTGCCTATAGGTGTCTTGTATGCCGTCCTATATGCCCACAATGCATCCGGTAGTAAGGCACTCCAATTCTTCCTCGTGGAAGCCATCGTACGCTCCAAAATCTTCTTAATTTCGCGATTGGAGACCTCCACTTGTCCTTGAGTTTGCGGGTGATATGGGGTACCAATGTTATGTTTGACCCCGTATTTCCTCAATAATGCCGAGAACTTTTGATTCCTAAAGTGCGTACCCCCATCACTAATAATCATTCGGGGCACTCCAAACCTACAGAAGATATTTTCCTTAACGAACCTGCACACTACAGTAGAATCATTAGTCCTTGTGGGTATTGCTTCTACCTACTTCGACACATAATCAACAGCTAAAAGGATATATAAATTCAAATTTGAGGACACAAAGGGTCCCATGAAATCTATACCCCATAGATCAAATACCTCAACCTCTTGGAAAACATTTAGGGGCATCTCTTGTCTCTTTGAAATGTTACCTGCTCTTTGGCAGGAATCACATTGCCTCACGAACTCATAGGCGTCTTTAAACAAGGTAGGCCAATATAGGCCACTTTCCAATACTTTGGCAGCCATACGAGAGCTCGCATGGTGTCCGCCCGTAGGTAGAGTGTGGCAGTGGCGAAGAACACTCTCGTACTCCTCTTCAGGTACACACCTGCGTAGGACACCATCCATGCATTGTTTCAAAAGAATGGGGTCATCCCAAAAATAATATCATAGAGAATGGAAAAATTTCTTCTTCTCTTGATATGTCCAATCTTCCGGGATGATCCTGCTGGCAAGATAATTCACAATATATGAAAACCAAGGATCTTTAGAATTCACCTTCAAAAGTTGTTCATCCAGAAATGTCTCGGTTATGGGTATGTGTAAATCTTTTTCATCCACCCTCTCTAACCTAGAAAAATGATCCGCTACAGCATTTCCAATCCCTGCCTTGTCTTTAATTTCGATATCAAATTCTTGTAGGAGCAAGATCCACCTAATCAATTTAGGTTTGGCATCTTTTTTCTCCATCAAATATTTAATAGCGGCGTGGTCAGTCAAAACAATGACTTTCAATCCAACTAAATATTGCCAAAATTTTTCAAAAGCGAAAACAACAGCAAGCAATTCTTTTTCAGTAGTCATGTAATTTAGTTGGGCGTCATTCAAAGTCTTAGAGGCATAAAATATCACATCGGGTTTATTGTCCACCCGCTGCCCCAACACAGCTCCTATAGCAAAATCAGATGCATCACACATGAGTTCAAACGGCTTAGTCCAATCTGGTGTTTGAACAACCGGTGCAGAAATCAATTTCTCCTTCAGCACGTTGAACACGTGTAAACATTTATCATTGAAATAAAAAATGGCATCCTTCTTGAGAAGCTCGGATAGAGGTTTGGAAATTTTATAAAAATCTTTTATGAACCGACGATAAAATCTGGCGTGTCCTAAGAATCTTCTTACCCCTTTTACCGAATTTGATGGGGGCAATTTAGAAATTACTTCAATTTTAACTGAATCTACCTCCAAACCTTTGCTAGACACTTTATGTCCTAGCACTATCCCTTCACTCACCATCATATGACATTTCTCCCAGTTGAGGACCAAATGTGTGTCCTCACATCTTTGTAACACCTTATCCAAATTATAAAGGCACTCATCAAAATAAGCACCATAAACCGAAAAATCATCCATAAAGACTTCTAGACAACATTCTACCATATTAGAAAAAATGGCGAGCATACAACGCTGAAAAGTCGCTGGTGCATTGCATAATCCAAAGGGCATGCGGCGATACGCGAAAGTTCCATAGGGACAAGTGAAAGTGGATTTCTCTTGGTCCTTAGGATCAATCGAAATCTGATTGTACCCTGAATACCCGTCTAGAAAACATAAATGTGATCGGCCGGCTAAACGCTCTAGAATTTGATCAATAAACAAAAGTGGAAAATGATCCTTTAGCGTAGCAACATTTAGACGTCGGTAATCTATACAAACTCACCACCCGGTTACCAAGCGGGTGGTGACAGGTTCATTTAAAATATTTTGAGTGACAGTTATTCCCCCCTTTTTAGGGACTACCTGCGTGGGACTCACCCATGTCGAGTTTGAAATCGCATAGATGATACCTGCGGAGAGAAGCTTGATCACCTCTTTCTTCACAACCTCCATCATGCTCAGATTCAGTCGACTTTGCAGTTGAATCACCGGCTTGGCTCCCTCCTCGAGCCGAATCTTATGCTGACACAAAGTAGGGGAAATCCCCTTGATATCTGCAACAGACCACCCAAATGCTCCCAGGTGGTTCTTCAGCACTATCAATAACTAGTCCTCCTCCTCAGCACTAAGATAAGCAGAAATGATCACAGGTAACTTGTCCTCCTCAGCTAGAAAGGCGTACTTGAGGTGCGGTGGCAGCGGCTTTAATTCCAACTCCGGCGGGCTGATTAAAGATGATTGAAGCGGTGGGGGAAGTTCGCCTAAATCTTCATAATACCTCACATAGAAGCATGGCAACATCTGAAGCATCTTGGCGCACTCCTTGAGTGATGTGCTTCTCATCCAATCATGAGTGATATTGACTAAACAAGCCTCCAGTGGTAATTCCAGATATGCATCAAAAACTGAATTTGCTATAACATCATCCTCCGTAGAGGGTGGAATGTCCTCATCCTCATCATTTGGGAACCCTACAGCCTTGCAAAGGGATACCACTTTGGTCTGCTCCATGATGTCTATAGCCAGAGTCCCCTTGTCCACCTTGGTCATTACATGAGCCATATCTAGAAATGGCTTCCCTAGACAAAGTGAGATATTGTTATCAAAATGTTTTACCATGTGGCATTGCTCCTTGGATTTAGGTGAAGTGACGATGGAAGGCATGACCATCTCAAATCGTTCATTGGCTATACCCAAGGTCAACCGACCTCTCCCCATCTCAAGTATCATGTCTGCCGTAGCTTGGAATGGTCGCCCGAGAAGTAGTTCATTGCCTTGTTCATCCTGCATCTCCATGACAACAAAATCTGCTGGAAAAATGAATCTATCCACTTTCACTAGCACATCTTCACAAATCCCAAATGGATTTACCACGGAATTGTCCGCCAATTGGATTGTCATGTTGCTTGGCCGTGACTCCTTTAATCCCAGCTTCTTAAATGTAGAAAGGGGCATCAAATTAATGCTCGCCCCTGAGTCACATAATGCTTCACCAAATTTGACTTTCCCGATGTAGCATGAAATGTTGAAACAAACCGGATCTTGCCTCTTTGGCGGCAATGTGCCCATGATGAAGGCACTCACCAGCTCCTTAAGAACAACTACCTCAGTGTCCGAGATTTTTCTCTTCTTAGTGATGATGTCTTTCAGAAATTTCCCGTAAGAAGGGATTTTCTCAATAGCTTCCAATAGAGGGATATTAACTGAAAGCTTTCTAAAACTGTCTAAAAACTTTTTGAATTGGGCATCTACCTTCCTTGCCTTAGCGCTATTCGGATAAGGGACCGGGACAGCCTGTGCCCTTTGATGAGGTGGCACATAGGGTGTCTTTTTCTGAGGTTCCTCCTCCTCTGCAATAGGATCTTCAGTAGCATCCACGGTTGTGTCATCAACTGGTTCTGTAACCGGTATGGGAAGCTCCTTAATGGCCTCACCTTCAATTTCTGCTTGAGGTTTGCTTGTTTCATCGGCCCTGGGATTTAACAATTTCTTGCCACTTCTTAGCAAGATGGCCTTCGCCTGCTGGTTTCCTCCTGGAACATTAGTATTACCCGGAAAACTTGGATGCACCGGCTTCTTCAAACTGGCTATCTCTGCTGCCATTTGTGCCATGGATGTCTCTATTGTCCTCATTTGAGCCCCGTGGCTCTGCAGTGTCTGCCCAAATTGGTTCATAAACTCCCCTTGTTGCTTTATTTGCTGGCCGAAAGTAGTCATGAGTTCTTGATTTTGCTTTATCACTTGATTGAACAGCTCTGTGCTCTTATCCTTCCCTAGTGGCTGGGGTTTGGCATCTGGATCCTATAAAAAGTTATTTGGATCCTTTCAGAAAAACTTCTTGTCTTTCCTCCATGAATAGTCGTTATTCCTATAGCCTTGCTGCTGCCGAATGAATTTGACTTGAGCCTCATCCTCGGACTCAGTATCCTCCTTTGTGAGCAGTTTCTTTGCGAGAAGATCCATCTTCTCATTCAGCTCCTTTATTGCTTTAGATTCACCTACCACTCGAACATGTTCCACGACGCCTCTTTCGCCCCATGATTGTTTCTTGGCCATATTCTTTAAGATTTCCCAACATCTAGTATCCGTGTTATTCAAGAAAAATCCTGAGCCGGCTGAATCGAGGTTGCTTCTATCATGCTCGGAGAGAGAAAAATAGAAGATCTTGACCTGTGTCTCCTTATCAAGCCCGTGATGCGGGCACTGCCTGAGCATAATCTAAAACCTTTCCCAGGTCTCTGAATAGGTTTCTCCTGCTTGTTGGGTGAAGTTGTGGATCTTTCTAATCATGTCATTAGTCTTCTTGGGCGGAAAGAACCTCTCGAAGAAAACCTCCACCATGTGGTCCCAAGACTCCACGTATTCATCGTCCAAGTTGTGTAGCCATTCACGCGCATTTCCCGCTAGAGAACTCGGGAAGAGCTTCAAGTATAGCACATCTTGTGGAAATCTGTCGATTTTTATCATATCACAATTCTCCACAAATTGACTTATGTGCGCGACGGGGTCTTCATTTTTGAGCCCATGGAAAGCATTAGACTTCACCAAGTTGATTAAAGCAGGATCAATCTTGTATGTCAGAATATTCACCGCTTGCTTCTTGATCGGCCCCTTGGAAGCAGATGCGGAAGAAGCCTTGATCTTCTCCCATATTGTCTGTGGCTCGTCCATCTCTTCTTGTTCTGGTTCAGAATCTGTATCCTCCAGATGGTCTTGATCATACCCGTCCTCGTCTTTCGGTCCCGGAAGCGGAACCTCTGGTGCTTGCCTCGTGTAGTGTGTACTACGCGTTTGTACCATGCACAATACCTGCAAATAGAGAAATTAAATTTAGTACAGTTCTTGACGATTGCAAATATTCAGAAAATAGATTATGAATTTTTTTTTTGAAATGATAAAAAACATGTGGCCTAGAGTGGCCGCTTGCAGCACTCGAAGTGCCAACAATTTTGCCGTATCCCCGGCAACGGCGCCAAAAACTTGACACAAATTTACCGTGCACAGAAATGCAAGTGAACGCGCCGAAGTAATATAGGCCTTGTGAGGCCCGATTCGAACTCAAGGATACGTGAAATCATCGGAGACTCCTACTAACTACTCACGATCAGCTAAGCCGATTAAATTGTTGAGAGTTGTTGTCAAGATTAAAAAATAAATAAAAATAAAACAATATAGGCAATCGATTAAATGTTGGTTTAATCAATTCAAAATGAGATCTTTAAGATTGCAGTTTCACCGCGGGTTTTCATTGTATTAAATTCTATTTAGTCATCCAAATTTATCTCTCTATCCGGGTAGTGGCCTGAAATCAGAATTGCCCACTGTCGTGGTACAATTCACTACCTACGTCTAGGTCGGTTCCACCGTCGTAGTAACCTATACCCTAAACTAGGTGCATTAAAAACGATATCTTGATATCCACCATTAACCTTACACCACCTTGTTCAAGGGATTTTTCAATTAATGTAAATTCCGCTTCTTTTCAACCATTGCTTCTTCTTTCAAAGAAATTAAGGGCATTAGATTATTATTATGGTGATCAAGCATAACAATATATTGGAGAAAATGAAATTATACCACGGATTTAAAAGATAAGATATGAATTACTATTATAAAATCGTCATACAATGAATTCCCGGGCTACTCCCGGTCCTAAAGAAAAAAGGGGATTTTCCCCGCATGTTCATCTCAGAGTACAACGTGGAGAAGAAAAAGGGAAACATAAAGAAAAACGTGATTGAGTGGTAAAACCCCTGAACGGAGAAGATCCAATCGATCCTTGGCGTGGAATACGCATTCTCTTGCCTTTCGGTGGTGGAAATCGTCTTCTTTAGTGTCCGGATCGGCTGGGGCGTGCTCTCGTGCTCCGTTCTTCTCTCCTTGCTCTCCTCGGGATGTGTGCAATGGCTAATGACGTGATTCCCTCTCGTAGGCACCGTCATTAGGTATATTTCCCGAATTAGGTTGTCAATTAATCACGACCGTCCGATTAAGATTAATTTGAAGCAAACTCATATCTGACGGCGTCGATACCATCGACGTGGGTCGATGGTATCGACCTAGTGCGATATCCACAATCCTTCTTTTCTTTCATCTTGCGCCTGATGTCAACTCGATACCATCGACGCGGGTCGATGGTATCGACACTCTAAGGCGTCGGTTTTGACTTTTTGCATCATTGTAGCTCCACTAGTCGATAGTATCGACATTTTGGTCGATAGTATCGACTCACTCCTCGCCAGCAACCTGATGGTATCTCGATACCATCGACATCCCTATCGATAGTATCGACTTTCTTCTGGTCCTAACGGATGTGCGCTTGTGGTCCGGTCGATGGTATCGACCACCGTCGATGGTATCGACAGTAGCAGATACTTGTTTTACCTAAAATTAACACACGAAACCACATAAGTCCACACACAATGTATATTTTTGATAACTAATACTCAAAATGTTGAAATAAAGGGAATTTGACATAAAGAAGTAGCATAGACCAAAATGAATGAATTATGCAACATTAACCATGAAAATGACTAATAAATGCATAAAACACATATCAAACAAGTCTATAAATGCGACTCAAAATCATCGCATCAATAGTAGAACTAAACATATAGAGATTCATAATCGCTTTCTTCGTGACCACATTGCTAAGAAGGATATTTATATAACGCATGTGGATACGGAGAATCAATTAGTGGACATTTTCACTAAATCTCTACCAAGAGAGAAACAAATTTTATTAGTTCAAAACTCTTATAATTACTTTTGGTGATAATGACATGCCTTCTAAATAGTTGTTCTTTTACCTATATGTTTCTTTCTTAAAACTAATCATCTCTTGCTTGATATGTGCTAAAATTGCCTTGTCTATGTGCCTTATTTTGCTCATTTTGGGTATTTTTTGCTAGAACTTGTTTAATAGAAAAATAGTACCCTATGATGAGTGAAATGTGCCTTAATATGTCTCAAATGCATAATAGGATAAAGAAAAAAAAACATTAGCACCCCTGAGGATAGAAATTAAGATTTCATGTTTTTGGACAGGTTGCCTGTTGGTTGAGTTGCCAACTCAACCAATCCCTTGGCTGAAGGTTGTGTGAACAGGACGATCGGTCGAGTTTCAAAATCTCAAAACTTATCCGATGATCAAGCTGGATCAAACATAAGTAGGGTTTGACTGACATTTCTCCCTCTCAACTAGAGAAAAGCCGACCGATTTCCCATCTCTAGCTCCCCTAACCTTCAACAATAGGTTCACACGTCCCTTCCCTTGCCTATCCTAGCCTTCCATGACTCTTCCTACATCCTTCTAAGTTGTTAGACGACCTATTGTTGGGGTTCTCTACCTCTTTTGGTTGTTGTTGCTTCTCAATTCCGACCCTATGGCATCCAACTAAAGAAATATAATTACCCCCAGTGGAGCTAAACCGTCCTCTTCCAACCCTCACCTTACATCCTTTGAGGACACCTCTTTTGTCTCTTCTGAAGCTCTCATTCCCTACAAGGATATCCTTTCTAGGAAACCCTTCCCTTTTAGAGCCTTATTTTAGCCTCATATAAAAACAAAGGAGGTCATCACTGAGATTGCCGACCTTTTCCATACCCATCACCTTGGCGCTTTGTGTATAGAACGTCGATGCTTTCAAAAATCCATCACAAGAACCAAGGTGGTCCATGAATTCTATGCAAATATTTTATGGAACTATGACACATTAGTGTCACCACCTTATATCCCGGTCATCCTCACTTCCATGATTGTCGAGATTAAATTCACAATCGGTGAAGATTCCTTGAACATCATTTTCAATGGAACAGAAGTCACCGACACATAGAGAAATGATTATAGGAAGAAGCATGTGATTGTTGATGATTTTTATCTCATTACTTGGACCTTATTTCTTGTATCAAAAAGTGATACTATCAATGATGTATTGACTTTTGGTAAATGGAATGAAAATTAAGTTTCTTGCTGGATTGTTTCTATTCACAGTGATAATGGGGAAGAATTTGAAAATGAGTTGTTTGAACGCTTTTGTAAGGAATTAGGCTATGCACATAACTTTTATTTACCTTGAACGCCTCAATTAAACGGGGTTGTAGAGAGGAAGAACATGTCACTACAGGATATGGCTAGGACTATGCTTCTATATTACAACACTCCAAAGAAGTTTTGGGCCAAAGTCGTTAGTACTTCATGTTTTGTGCGAAATTGGGGTTTACTCATTCTTCCCTTAAGAAGGAAACCTATGAGCTATGACATGGTAGAAAGCCTTCCATTGATTTCTTTCATGTTTTTTATTGTCCTTGTTTTGTTTTGAACACCAAGGATTGCCTCAACAAGTTTGATCCAAAGGCATACAAGGGCTCATTTCTTGTCTATAGCACTACCAGCAAGGCATATAGAATATATAATATAGAACTATGTAAAGTAGAAGAATCTATAAATGTTAGATTTGTTGAGACTAACTCCTATATATCTAAAGATATTGTTCCAAATGATGATGCTACAAGTGAGGTGATTGCTCTTTCAAAAGAGCTCAACATTGATGATAAAGGAAAGGAGGTGTTAGTTGTTGAAGAAGAGAAGAATGAAGAAAAGAAGGATCCAATCCCCCACTTTGCAAAGCATCATCCAAAAGAGATAATCATAGGAAATCCTTTTTAAAAGGTGAAGACACGGGCTTCCAAAAATAAAGAATAAGAAAACAATGCCTTCATCTACTAGCTTGAGCCTAAAGATGTCAAAGAAGCACTCAAGGATGATGAATGGATCCTAGTAATGGAAGAAGAGTTGGAGAAGTTTGAAAGAAATAATGTTTGGATCCTTGTCGCAAGACCAAGTGATAGAGAGATCATTGGAACCAAGTGGGTCTACCACATGAAAGCAGAAAGGTGGTATGAAACAAAGCAAGGTTAGTTGCCCACAGATATAATCAACAAGAAAGTACAAATTTTGATGAAACTTATGCACCTGTTGCTAGAATTGAGTCTAAGAGAATGCTACATTCCTTTGTTAGTCATAAAAACTTTTTGCTATATCAAATAGATGTTAAAAGTGCGTTTATGAATGATACAATTGAGGAGGAAGTATATATTGCTCAACCTCTGGGTTGTGATCATGATAATTTGCCTAACCATGCTTATTTGTTACAAAAATCCCTCTATGGTCTTAAACAAGCACCTAAAACTTTTTATGAGAAAATAAAGAAGTTTTTGTTATATAATGGCTATATCATGGGAAAAATTGATTCTACCTTGTTTGTTAAACACACTTCTAACAATTTCTTAATCACCCAAATTTATGTTGATGATATCATTTTTGGCGGAACTAATGTTGATCTTTGCAAGGAGTTTAGTGATCTTATGCAAAGTGAATTTGAGTTGAGCATGATGGGGGAACTCACTTTTTTCCTTGGCTTCCAAATCAAGAAAATTAAGGAAGAAAACTTCATCAACCAAGGCAAGTACACAAGTGAGCTACTCAAGCTCTTCCGGATGGAGAACACCAAGTCGATGGACACCCCTATGTCAAACACCACCAAGATTGATAGAGATGAAGAAGGTGAAAAGGTAGATGAGAAGCTTTATAGAGATAAGATTGGAAGTTTACTTTATTTAACTGCCTCTAGACCTGACATAATGTTTAGTATTGGCTTGTATGCTCACATTCAATCAAGTCCTAGGAAGTCACATCTTATAGTGGTTAAGAGGACTTTGAGGTATGTAGCTAAAACCCCAAATTTTGGACCATGGTAACCTAAGTCAAGGGACTTTACTCTTACTACTTATGGTGATGTTGATTATGCATGTTTTTCATTGATAGAAAGTGCAAAAGTGGCACTTGATTCTTCTTAAGAGATTACCTAGTCTCTTGGTTTTCAAAGAAGTAAAGAACTGTGGCACTATCAACTACTGAGGTTGAATACATTGCAACAAATGATCTAAGATTTTAACATTTATTTTGATGCTTCTCCTATGTTTTGTGATAATACTAGTGCAATTAACTTGTCTTACAATCCTATATTGCAAAGTAGAGATAAACATATAGAGGTCTATCATCACTTTCTTCGTGACCACATTGCCAAGAAGGATATTCATATCATGTACGTGGATATAGAGAATCAGTTAGCAGACATTTTCACTAAATCTCTAGCTAGAGAGAAATTTTATTTTATTAAATCAAAATTTCTTATAACTACTCTTGGTAATAATGACATGCCTTCTAGATAGTTATTCCTTTACATATATGTTTCTTGCTTAAAACTTATCATTTCTTTCTTGATATGCTCTAAAATTGCCTTGTATGTGTGCCTTGTTTTGTTCATTTTGGGTATTTTTCCCAAACACTTATATTATCACAAAATAGTACCCTAAGATGAGTGAGATGTGACTTAATATGTATAAAATATATAATAGTCTAAGAAATAAAATAATTAGCACCCTAGAGGCTAGAAATTAATTTTTATTGTTTTTGGACATGCTTCCTATTGGTCGAGTTTCCAACTTGGCCAGCCCTTGGTCGAGGGTTATGTGAACAAGATGATCGGTTGAGTTTCCAAATCTCAAAACTTGACCGATGGCCGAGATGGATCAAACTTAAGTTGGGTTTGACCAACATTTCGCCCTCTCAACTAGAGAAAAGTCGAATGATTTCCCATCTCCAACTCCCCTAACCTTCAACCCTAGGTTCACACATCCCTTCCTTTTCCTAGCCTGGCCTACCTTGCCTCTTCCCACACCCTTCTAGGTTGTTAGATGGCCTGTTGGTGGGGTTCTATACCTCTTTTGGTTATTTTTTCTTCTCAAATTTAGGCCTATGGCATCCAAATGAAGAAAGAGAGCTGCCCCTGGTGGACCTAACTCGTCCTATTCCAACCCTCGCCTTCTATCCTTTGATGGCACCTCTTTTGTCTCTTCTGAAGCTCTCTATTTCTACAAGAAGCTCCTTCCTATGAACCCCTTCCCTTTTAGATCCTTGTTTGAGCCCCATTTCAAAACAAAGGAGGTCATCACTAAGATTATTGACCTTTTCCATACCCGTCACCTTGGCACTTTGTGTGTAGAATGTTGGTGCTTTTAAAACTCCATCACAAGCACCATGGCATTCCATGAATTCTATGCAAATCTTTCATGGAACTATGACACATTAGTTCCACCACCCAATATCCAAGTCATCCTCACCTCCATGATTGACAAGATTAAATTCACAATCTCTGAAGATTCCTTGAACATCTTTTTCCAGGGAACAAAGCTCATCGACACATGGAAAAAGGATTATCCTAACTATTTGAACCTTCTGCACCCTGAGGCTTTCTGCAAGAACCTTAATCTCACTCTTCCTGACATCCACAAGTTCTTAAAGAAGCCTCAGGTAGTCTATAGGACGAAATCAACCTTGCCATCCTCTTCCTTCGGTCTCAAAAAAAGGTTTCTCACGTTAGTTGTTAACAGTTATGTCCACCCAAAGAAAAATCAAATAGACATTGTAGAGCATATTGTTATTATCATGTACTATTTGGTGATGAATGTTGAAGTCAATTGGTCCCAATATATCTGACATCACATGACCTGCTTTGACTATGGGAAGAACACATGTGGTATGCACCCACCCTACCCTACCTTGATATGTGGTTTGTTTACTTTTTCCACCCATAAATCTCTTTTCCATGATCTTAATTACAAACGCAGTCAAAAAGGAGTTTGTATTAGTGAAACCATGATCAAGAATAACTACCTGCCTAATTCCTCTACCACACCTGGAGCCACCACATCCACCTCCTCCTATGTACCTACACCTCCACTACCACCTTTACCTAACCATGCCTGGTTCAATGTATCAAAGGAAACCCTAATGGGATATCTGATGAACCATCGCACGTACAACCTTTAGGTTCAGGATAACCTACACCAAGACATATGCTAGATCATTGTCGGCCATGAACCTATCCTGCAACCATCCCTACCCCTCCTACCATCCCTACCTAGACAGTGACTATGCTTCCTATTATTATAGTCACTTATACCCAGCCCCTCCACCTACTTCTTCTGCTGCCACATATGTTGCTGATGGTGGACCTACCCCTACACTTGGACTGCTTCCTCCTCTATCTTTACCTGTTGGCTCTCTTGCTATCCTAATTTCCAGTATTAGCACCTTTACTCCTACCATTTACCAGGAACAAGAATTATATGCTCTTGGCATGTCTTGGGATGATAAGAATGTGATATGGCCCAATCATTGTTTCAATCCTCCTACCAATGAGGAGATGTCTGACTAGGCTAATGAGGAAGATATTGATGATGAGGAGGCCACATATGATGATGCATTTGATGTTGGTTCTAATGAATGCTCTGCTGGTGCCTATGATGATCATGTCAAAGATGTTGTTGTCTCCGCTACACCTTGAGATGGAGAAGAGGACTACGAGCTTGGAGTTGACGGTGATAATGTGGATGATGACCCCATGGATATAGATATCTTAGATATATATCTTGATGTCTTAGTTCCTTATTCTGTTAGGTATTGATTATATATATATATATATTTAGACTCTTATGTACAAAGACATTTAGGCATTGTATTTGATATGTACTATTTTATCATCCTATTGGTTTATCATTGGCATGTGGTTATAGTAGTGAGGGTAGGTTCCAGTGTTGTAATCTTAATCATATGTACCATAACTCTCTAGTTGACTATATCTTATGAGTCTATGGTATGTTATCCCATATTTTGATTATCACATTGGATTGCTTGTTTCTCTTTACCGCATCTCTATTTGATGTGTGATATGTGGTTGATTGCTTAATCTTGTATCTATGAAGAGGTCCTATGTTTTTTAGGTCTTTCTACCTCTGTGTTTTTCTGAAATGACAAAGGATGATAAATGACATCAAACATATTGTTTTATTGCTTCTATGTTCCTTTTGTTGTCTATTATCTACATATGATGTGACTTGCTAGAGGACCATAAAGTATGCATATGTGCTATGGTTATTTTGTGGAAAGGCTAACCATGTAGGTATAGGTAAGAATGAATTGAGGAGGATAAATTCAAAGTGTCCAATCATGTATCCCCTTGTAATTAACAAGGTAAAGGTTTAACTTTCATATCCTTTCTCAAAGGTAATGGTTTAATTTTCATATCCTTTTCAATATGTTGAGGAATGGTTTGTCATTGTCAAAAGGGGGAGAATGTTGACCTAAGTATTATACATTCTCCATATTTTCATAATGACTTAACCATTCCATTCATATGTGTCTAATATGTCTATTTAAGATTGATTTCAGGCATTAGGTACAAGAAAAAGGATCAATTCACTCAAGCCCTAGCTTGGTTTCGTTCAAGTCAAAAGCAATTTGAATGCACTTTTGTGGAAAACACTCCAAACAACCTTAGAACGGTTTTGTAATCATTTCTATTGATTATATGACTTGTAACTAAGATGGGAAAAAATTAGGGACACTTAATTCCAATGTTTGATCACTTCAATTTCATTTTGTAAAATTCATTACTTGTTGTTCATCGGTCAAGTCACAAACTCGACTGATCCTTAATGGATTGTGGGAGTGAATGTTGATCAGTCGAGTTTCACATTGGTAGAACTCGATTGATCACTCTACAGACCAAACTCAATTTAAGTGGATCGGTCAAGTTGATACCAGGACAAACTTGACTGGTGGTTTAAATTGGAATTGTCGCATAGTGTGATCAATTGAGTTATCTTTATTGAAACTTGACCAAATGCACTGTACTAGAAAACAAAGAAAAAATTATTCTAACCGTGGGAGGGGTGCAAAACTTGAAATTATATCTGTTACAACCCTCCAAATAGATAGAAAATGTTCATAAGTTTTCCCAATCTCTTGTGGACACCTCCAGCTATAAATAGGACCTCTTAGAGTTCATTCCAAGGTTGCTCATTCATGCTATTCAAGGTTCTTGCCATATTTGAGTGCTATTAGTCCACTTGAGCCCCTTTCTCTCTCTTGATTACAATTTATTTTGTGCATTATGAGTGATATAGGATTCCTATGAGAGAGCCATTCTCTTGTAAATTTGTGAAGCACTCAAGGTCTCTCTTTCCCCAAACCCCTTTCTTGAAGATCAAGTTGGTAAAAGCTTCTCCAAGTGAAGGGGAAGGTGCAAGCTTCTTGAAGCTATAGAGGAAGGTGCATGAAGCTTCTCCAAGTAAAGGAGAAGGACAAGACAGAAGATCCAAGGAGCTTGGTGGGTAAATCCTCAAGGCTAAAGACTCAGTGCAAGAAGGGGATCTCTTTGGTGAAAGAATCCAGCTACTTGCAAGAGTGGGTAAGTCCTATACGTGGTAGAAGTCTATCTATTAAATAGGTAAGACCTTGATTGTAAGGTTTTTGGTTCCCTTGGCCTTAAAAGGAAGTTGGGTATCCTTGTTCCGAAAAAAGGAAGGTCATATGTTGTAACTCTTAGAAGTGGATATGAGGAGTAGACATCTTAAAAATCCTAGAGCTTGACCTCTCTATGTAGTGGACTGACTCTCTCCTATTTTGGAGAGTGTAACCACTCTAAAACATATTTTTTACTTGGTTTCTTCATTCTCTCTCATCCTTGCGATGTATGTTTCAATTTCCATAAAATGCACTATTTGCAATTAAACTTATTTGAAGTAACTTGAAGGTCTAACAAGTTTTAGGTGAGTAGTTTTAGCTCTATTAACCTCCCTCTAGAGCCCTTAGATCCAACATGTGGTATCAGAGCCATGGTCTTCTCTGACACATCTCCCACATGACAAGAAGATGGGTGACTTACTTGGGCCACTCAACCTAGAGGGAAGTTTCTGCATTGGACCACCAGTCTTCAAAAACACCAATTTACTCTATTGGAAAAGGAGGTTGTATTTCTTCCATCAAGGAACCAATTATGACATGTGAAAGGTGGTGGTCCTTCCATTTAAGGAGCCAATGGGTGATGTAGCTACAAGGGATGCAGCTAAAGTCAAGAAGGCTCAACTCCATGCAAAGACAAATGGCATCATATATGCTTCCCTCACCCGCTCTGAGTCCAACTGAATCTCATCTTGTGATACATCCCATGAGATGTGAAACAAGTTATGCATCCCTTATGAAGGCACACAACAAGTCAAGTAGTCCAAGATCTACATGCTAAATGGGATGCTTGAGAACATCAAGATGAGCATGAAGGAGAGAGTGGCAGGCATGTACTCCCAACTCAACATCATCATCAAAGGGCTGGATGCTTCAGGCCACATCTTGGATAGGAGGACCATCAACTCAAAGATCCTAAGATCCCTTCCTAAGAGATGAGAACCTAAGGTGACTTCAACTGAACAAGTTAGAAGCCTTGGAGACTTAGCCACTGAGGAGCTAATTTGCAACCTTCAATCCCATGAGCTAAGGCTAGAAAAGAAAGAGGAAGATGAAAAGCAAGAAGAGAAGGAGTTAAAGAAGATTGAAGACAATGCCTTCAAAGCACAAGTGGAGGCAATAATATTTCAACAACAACTTTCTTTTCGATCCTCTCCTACCTCTTTAAGTGAATATGATGGCCATAGTGACCATGAATCCAACTAATCCAAGGGCAAGCACTTCAAAGGAAAGCTTCCTCATCCTCAACTCCTATGTACTATGAATATGGGAAAAAGGGGCACAACAAAAATGAATGTTCGAAGGCCAAGAAGAGCCACCACAAGAGGTCTATAAGAAGAAGGATGAATACAAGATGAAAGGCAATTACAAAAGGAAGGATAAGAAGGAGAAAAGAAGCAAGGATGTAGCTCATGTGGCTTGGGAAGAGTCCTCTTCAAGTATCTCAAGCTCTGATGAAAGTGAATGCCATATTGCAATCATGGCTTCCATAATTGAATACATAGGTGAAGTAAGTGAGGTAAACTTGCATGAGCTATCCAAAGAAACTCTTATTGAAAAGCTTAATGCTACCTGATCTTCTTATTCCAAATGTAAATTGTAGGAGAGGTTGGGTAAGATTATTGATGATCTTTATGCTAAAATTGACATCTTTGATCAAAATGAGAAAGTGCATCTTGAGAGAATTCATTTTTTTACAAGGAAAATTTCTTTATCTTGAGCTCTAATATTGTGTGGTTGAAGTTGAGAATGTGATCTACCTTAAGAACATCACTAGTCTTAAGGAAGAGAACAAAACATGCCTTGATGAACTTGAGTTGCTAAAAACTGAAAATATTGAAATTTATCTTATTTTTGATGGTCTTAGGGATAAGAAAATTGTTTATCTTGATCATCTTAGAATTCTTATAACTAAAAATTCTAGGTTTCTTGCTCAAATAAATGATTTATATTCTATACCTATTTATCCTAGCATGGATCTTGCTTCTATTACTATTGAAAAAGATTCATACCTGACTAAAACCCTTTGTGTAGAGGCCAACCTGCTGCATGCTAATAATGATATTTCTAGTTTGTCTTCTACCATTATCACTCTTACCGATGCTAATCATACGTTGAGGGCTACTTTGCAAACATTCCTCAAAGGGAAGAAGTCACTTAATAAAGTCTTGGATCACTCTACCAAACATAGTAGTAAGTGTGGTCTTGGATATGAGGGTGCATCAAAAATCAAAGGTAAGGGTAATAAGAAGAAGATAAACAAACTTCCAACTTTTCATGGAGAGTCATATGACTCAAAGAACCTTATGGTTTGTTTTCCTTGTAAAAGTGACGATCATTATTCTACTTATTGTCCTTACAGGGAGAAGGGGACCAACCCAAAGTCAAAGTGGGTCCCCAAGCTAACCTCGGATCCCAAACATTAAATTAGGCACTGATTATCTTCCTTTCTTGTAGGCTAAAGGCAAATCAATTCTTAATAGTGGCTGCTGTAAACACATGATGGGTGAATTAGCCCTTTAAGTCAATTCACCAATCAAAAAGGAGGTTCAGTGACATTTGCAGACAACAAGAAGGGTAAGGTAATATGTGAGGGTGATGTAGGTGATTCACTTTGTATCAAGAATGTACTTCTTGTGGATGGACTACATCACAATTTAATAATTGTTAGTCAACTTTGTGATAATGGTTATCTTGTTCTATATTCCCTCTCCCATAATGCCATATATAAGGGAACTAGAAATGGTAATCTTTATAGCATTGTTCTTGACTCTAATAAACCTATTCTTTGTAGATGTATTATTTCCAATTCGAATGATCTTTCCTTATGGCACTGTAGGCTTGGTGATGTAAATATACATCAAATGAAGAAGTTGAGCAAAAAGGATTTGGTGAAGGGACATACTAAATTGGATTTTTAAAAGGATGAGGATTGTCAACCTTGTACCGAAGGAAAGAAAACCATGTCATCCTTCAAATCCAAAGGAGTCCTTAGAACCAAAAGAGTTCTAGAGATTCTACATATTCATCTATTTTGACCAATACGTACTCAATCTCTTCGTGGTAGCAAGTATTGCCTAGTGAATTTTGATGATTTTTCTCACTTTAGTTGGACCTTCTTTCTTGTTTCAAAAAGTGATACTCTCGATGTTTTCTTGACATTTTGCAAACATATTGAAAATGTAGCTTCTTTCTGGATTGTTTCTATCCCCAATGATCATGGGGCTAAATTTGAAAATGATTTGTTTGAACGTTGTTGTGAGGAATTCGGCTATGCACATAAATTTTATTCACCTCGAACACCTCAATAAAATGGGGATATAGATAAAAAGAATAGGTCACTTCAGGATATGAATAGGACTATGCTGCAAGAGTACAACACTCCAAAGAAGTTTTGGGCTGAACCGTTAGTACTTCACATTTTGTGTAAAATTGGGTTCTTACTCATCCTTCGCTTAAGAAAACCCCCTATGAGATATGGCATGGTAGAAAGCCTTACATAGATTTATTTAATATTTTTCATTGTCCTTATTTCATTTTGAACACCAAAGATTCCCTCAACAAGTTCGATCTAAAGTCATACAAGGCTTTCGTTCTTGGCTATAGCACTACCAACAAGGCATATAGGGTATATAATACAGAACTGAGTAAAGTAGAAGAATCTATAAATGTTAGATTTGTTGAGACTAAGCCCTCTATTTCCAAAGATATTGTTCCAAATGATGATGTTGCAGGTGAGGTGATTCCTCTCTTAAAATATCTCAACATCAATGATAAAGTAAAGGAGGTGTCAGTTGATGAAGAAGAGAAAAATGAAGAAAAGAAGGATCCAACCCCCCGCTTTGCAAAGCATCATCCAAAAGAGCTAATCATAGGTAATATTTTGAAAGGGTGAAGATGTAGGCTTTTGACAACAAAGAACAAGCATCGATCCCCTTCATCTCTCATATTGAGCCTAAATATGTCAAACAAGCTCTAAAGGATGATGAATGGATCCTAGCTATGGAAGAAGTGTTGGAAAAGTTTGAAAGAAACAAAGTTTGGACCCTTGTGCCAAGACCAAGTGATAGAGAGATCATTGGCACCATGTGGGTCTACCACAAAATGTTGACTGGAAGAAGAAAGTTGGTAAGAAACAAAGCAAAGTTAATTTCTCGGGGCTACAATCAACAAGAAGGTACAAATTTTGATGAAACTTATGCACATGTTGCCAGACTTGAGTCTATGAGAATGATTCTTGCCTTTACTATCATAAAAACGTTGTGATATATCAAATGGATGTTAAAAGTGCATTTTTGGATGGTAGAATGGGGGAGGAAGTATATGTTGCTCAACCTCTGGTCTTTGAACATGATAATTTGCCTTAACATGTTTATTTTTTACAAAAATCTCTCTATGGTCTCAAACGAGCACCTCGATCTTGGTATTAGAAACTGAAGTTTTTTTATTAGATAGTGGATATATCATGGTCAAAATTGATTCTACTTCTTTTCTAAAACATGTTGATTTGAGAGCTATACATTGTCTATATTTCAATAATGACTTAACCATTTCATTCCTATGTATCTAATATGTTTGTTCGAGATTGATTTCAGGTGTTAGGTACATGAAAAGGATCAAATTACACAAGCCCTAGCTTTTCAAAGTTCAATTCAAAAGCAATGCAAGTGTACAATTTGGTATATCACTCCAAATCACCTTAGATTAATTTTGTAATCACTTGTACTAATGATATGACTTGTAACTAAAATGAAAAAAACCGGGGACACTTAATTGTAGTGTTTGGTCACTCAAAAATCATTTTAGAAAAATTGTCACACCAAATCTGTTGGTCGAGCTGAAAAATCGACTGATCCAGTGATGGATTTTCTAAAATGATCAATCGGCCAAGTTGCACACTCACATAACTTGACTGACTGATTTTCTGACAAAACTGATTTTGACTCATCGGTCGAGTTTCCCAGAACAAACTAGACCAATAGTTTGAAAATTGGCTTTCTCAGTTAGTTGATCAGTCGAGTTACCTTTACTGTATCTCGACTGAATGTACTGTACAAAAACACAGAAAAAGTGATTATAACCATTCGAGAGTTGTTGTAAAAGAAAATAGATTCGTTTCAAGTTGTAAAATGGCAATTTTTCGTTCTCTCATTCATGCTTCCAAGTTGAAAATAGATCCCACACTCAAAGGAACACCCTTCATGATTATTAGTGAGTTATTGTAAAGCTCTCATTCCTTCCATCTTCACATCCCCTTTGTCAAAGAGCAAAGGTTGAAGCAAGATACTCCAAGTGAAGGTGAAGCTGTTGGTCTGCTTCAAGGTTGAAGAAGTGGTGAAGATCTTGTCCAAGTGAAGGATAAGGACAAGGAGAATATTCAAGAAGAGTGGGTAATTCCTTCAAGGCCAAAGACTTGATGCAAGTGTGGGTAAGTCCTTGTTGAAGGCTGAAGACATCTTGATCGAGTGGGTAACTCCTTGTGTAGGTGAAAGACTCTTGTCTTGAATAGGTAAGTCCTTGGATGTATGGAGGTCTCCTTGTATCTCTTATGATGGAATATACATATACACGGATTGTAAAGTTCAAGAGGTTGACCTCTCTAGGTAGTGGATTGACTCTCTCCTAGTTTGGAGATTGGAACCACTCTAACCACCTTGTCCAAGTGTATGCCTGAATATCTC
Source organism: Alisma plantago-aquatica (assembly GCA_963693085.1). Lineage (NCBI taxonomy): Eukaryota > Viridiplantae > Streptophyta > Magnoliopsida > Alismatales > Alismataceae > Alisma > Alisma plantago-aquatica. The sequence continues at coordinate 53,710,021 of OY856411.1, forward strand.
TCACCTTTCCTATGCTTGTTTAGATAGGACTTCAATTTGTTCTTAAGATTTTGTTTTAACTTGATATAATTTGAAGGTATAACTTTTCTTGTGAGAATTTGGAATCTCCATTCAACCCTCCTCTAGATACCAAGATCCAACAAGTGGTATCAGAGCCAAGGATCTTGTCCAACAATCTCCCATGAGACTAGAAGATGGATGAGAACCTACTTGGTTCACTCAATCTAGAGGGAGGCTTCTCCATGCACACCCCCTGATCTCCGATGGTACCAACTACCTCTATTGGAAGAGGTGTATGTAGTTCTACATTCAAGGGATGAACTTTGATATGTGGAAGGTGATGATCACACCAAATAAGGAGCCAACTAGAGCTATGTCAACATGGGATGAAGCTTCCCTAAAGAATGCCCAGCTCAACACCAAAGATATAAACATCCTCTTTGCTTCCCTCACCCCAACACAGTTCAACAACATCGCCTCATGGGATACAACCTATGAGATATGGGATAAGTTCTGCATCACCTATGATAGCGCAAAGCAAGCGAAGGAGGCCAAGATATACATGTTGAACAACCTTCTAGAGAACTTCAAGATGGGCAAAAAGAAGGAGTTCCCAAGATGTACTCTAGGATCAACATCATCATCAATGTCCTAGCTACTTTTGGACACACTTTAGATAGAGGTTCCATCAACTCCAAGATCTTGAGAAATCTACCAAAGTGATGGGAGTCAAAGGTGACCTCCATTGAAGAAGTTGGAAGCCTTGGTGACATTCCAACCAAAGAGCTCATTGGCTATATACATGCTCAAGAGACAAGTCTTGACAAGAAAGAAGAAGAAGCCAAGCAAGAAAGATCAAAGATAGTACCTTCAAGGCTCAAGTGGAGGTTGTCATCCTTCAACAACAACTTGCTTGTTGGACCTTTCCTTCCTCCTCTAGTGAATATGATGGTTGTAGTGAGCATGAAGCCAACTTCACCAAGGGAAAGCACTTCAAGGGAAAGAAAGCCTCTTCTTCTACTCCAAGATGCTACAAGTGTGGCCAAAAGGAACACTATAAGAGTGAATGTCCAAAATCAAGAAAGTCACACCACCAGAGTAGCTCCAGGAAGGAGGCGTAGTACAAGAAATAGAGCACATACAAGAAGAAAGATAAGAAGGAGAGGAGACACAAGAATGCAACTCATGCAGCTTGGGAAGCATCATCCTCAAGTGTCTCTAGCTATGATGAAGATGGAGAGTGCTACCTTGCACTCATACACTCTACAAGTGAAGAAATTGGTGATGTAAGTGAGGTAAGTGAGGTAATCTTGCATTAGTTAGCTAAAGAAACTCTTATTGATATGTTTTTTTCTACCCGTTCTTATTTTGGTAAATGTAAATCTAAAAGAAAGAGGTTAGGAATTTTTTTTGATGATTTGTATGATAAACTTGAGATTCTTGAGAAAAATGAAAAAATTCATCTTGTGAGCATTGATAACTTGCAATGCCAATTTCTTGATCTTGAGCTCCAATACAATGGATTTGAGGTAGATAATGGTGTTTATCTTAAGATGAGAGGGAAGACAATCAAAAGTTCCTAAATGAGTTGAAACTCTTAAATCTGAAAATGTTGAATTCAAGATTATTGTTGATGCTTGTAGAGATGAGAGGGATGTTTATATAAGAGAAATTAAATTGCTTAAATATGAAAATTCTAGGTTGCTTGGTCAAGTTAATGATTTATATTCTAGATCTATTTTGCCTAGTAATGATGTTGCTTATATTTCTCTTGAGAAAGATTCCTATTTGACTAAAGCCCTCTGTTTAGAAGTTGACCTTGTTCATGCTAGAGATGATATTGCTAGTTTTTCTATGACTATTATATCTATTAATGATGACAATCATAGACTTAGAGCCTCTCTGCAAAGATTCCTCAGAGGGAAAAACTCTCTAAATGAAATCCTTGACCATTCTACCAAACAAAGTGGTACTAGTGGTCTGGTATTTGTAGGGGGAGCACCTAAGGGCAAGAACAAAGCCAATGGTAGGAAAAAGAGTAAGGAAACCTCCATTTTCATTGGAGAGTCTTCTTGCACTAAGAACCCTATGATTTTTTCTCATTGCAAATGTGATGATTATTCTACTTATTATCCTTACAAGCCTAAGGTGACCAACCCAAAGATGAAATGGGTCCCCGAGCTAACTTATGATCCAAAATTTTGAGTTGGGAACCAACACTCTCCTTTCTTACAGGAAAAAGGAAGTTGGATTGTTGATAGTGACTGCAATAAACACCTGACAAGTGATATAAACCATTACAAAAACTTCACTAAGAAGAAAGGAGATTCGATTATATTCGGGACAACAAGAAAGGTAAGGTCAAAGGTGAGGGTGATGTAGGTGAATCCTTGTGTTTTCTTTGTGAATGGCCTACATCACAATTTAGTAAGTGTAAGTCAAATATGTGATAATGGTTAACTTGTGCTATTTACTTCTTTTGAATGCTTGATTCTAGATTTCCTCTCCTATCATGTCATATATAAGGGAACTAGAAGTGGTAATCTTTATGTAATTGTACTTAAATCTATTATCCTATTGTTGGTAGATTCCTAGTAATCAATTCTAATGATATTTCTCTTTGGCATCGTTGGCTTGGTCATGTAAAATATGCATCAATTGTAGAAGTTGAGCAAAAAGGACTTGGTCAAGGGACTTCCTAAATTGGATTTTGAAAAGGATGAGGAATGCAAACCTTGTACCCAAACTAAGCAAACCAAGTCCTACATCAAATCCAAAGGAGTCCTTACTACCAAGAGAGATCTTGAACTTCTTCATATTGATCTATTTGGACCAATGAGAACTCAATCACTTCGTGGTTCCAAGTATAGCCTTGTTATTGTCGATGATTTCTATAGATATACTTGGACCTTCTTTCTCATTTCCAAGAGTGATACGCTTGATGTATTCTCTAGTATATTGTGAACAAGTTGAGAATGAAGCTTCTTATTGGATTGTTTCTATCTATAGTGATCTTGGGGGAGAATTTAAAAATGATCTCTTTAAAAGTTTTTGTGAAGAATCTAGCTATGCACATAACTTCTCTTCACCTCGAACACCTCAACAAAATGGGGTTTTAGAGAGGAAGAATATGTCTATATAGGAAATGGCTAGGACCATGATTCTAGAGTATGACACACAAAAGAAGTTTTGTGTCAAAGACGTTAGTACCTCATGTTTTATGCAAAATCAGTTTTCACTCATCCTTTCTTAAAGAAAACCCCCTATGAGCTATTACATAGTAAAAAACCTTCCATCGAGTACTTTAATGTTTTTGAATGTCCTTGTTTTTTTTAATATGAAAGATTCTCTCAAAAAGATTGATATGAAATCTTACAAGGCTTTCTTTCTTGGCGACAACACTACTAGCAAGACTTATAGAGTATTTAATGTTGATCTTGCTAAGGTAGAAGAATCTATAAACGTTATGTTTATTGAAATGAACCCCTCCATTCCCAAAGATATTTTTGTGAATGATGATGTTGTAGGTGAGCTAATTCCTATTCTAAAAGAACTCAACATCATCCAAAAGGGAAAAGAGGTGGTTTCTCAAAAAGAAGACAAAGATGAAGAGAATAAGGACCCAACTCCCCGATTTGCAAAGAATCATCCAAAATATATGATGTTAGATGACCCATTTGAAAGAGTGAAGACACGACAAAGAACAAGCCAACAATGCCTTCATCTCACAACTTGAGCCAAAGAATGTGAAATAAGCTCTTGGGGATGATGAATGGATCCTAGCCATGCAAGAAGAATTGGAGCAATTTGAGAAAAACAAATTGTGGAACCTAGTGCCAAGACCATGTGATAGAAAGATCATTGGCACCAAGTGGGTCTACCGCAATAAGCTAGATAAAAGCAGCAAAGTGGTAATAGAAACAAAGCAAGGTTAGTGGCTCAAGGCTACAATCAACAGGAAGGTATATATTTTGATGAAACATATGCACATGTCACTAGACTTGAGTCCATTTGTATGTTTCTTTCTTTTTCAAGTTATAAAAGCTTTCTTCTTTATCAAATGGATGTTAAAAGTGCATTTTTGAATGGTAAAATTAAGGAGAAAGTGTATGTTGCACAACCCTTGGGCTTTAAACATGATAGCTTACGTAACCATGTTTATTTGTTGCAAGAATCTCTCTATGGACTCAAACAAGCACCTCGAGCTTGGTATGAGAAATTAAAGCACTTTTTGTTAGATAATGGGTGTATCATGGGCAAAGTAGATTTTACCTTGTTTCTTAAACACACTTTTAACAATTTTATTATCATTCAAATTTATGTTGATGATATCATTTTTGGCGGAACTAATATTGATATTTGCAAAGAATTTAGTGGTCTTATACAAAGTGAATTTGAGATGAGCATGATGGATGAGCTCACATTCTTACTTATCTTTCAAATCAAGCAAATGAAATATGGGAACTTCATCAACCAAGGAAAATACACAAGTGAGCTACTTAAGTACTTTGGGATGGAGAACCCCAAGCTGATGGATACACCCATGTCAAACACCGCCAAACTTGACAAGGATGAAGAAGGTGAGAAAGTGGATGAGAAGCTCTATAGAGGTATGATTGGAAGGTTACTTTACTTAACTTCCTCTAGACCTAATATAATGTTTAGTGTTGGCTTGTGTGCTCACTTTCAATCAAATCCCAAGAAATCACATCTTATAGATGTTAAGAGGATTTTAAGGTACTTAGCCAAAACTCCAAATTTTGGACTATGGTATCACAAGTCAAGGGAATTTACTCTTACAACTTATAGTAATGCAAATTACGTAGGATGCTTGATTGATAGAAAGGGCACAAGTGGCACTTGCTTCCTCCTAGTACCATGCTTGGTATCTTGGTTCTCCAAGAAATAGAGCACAGTGGCTTTATCAACTACTGAGGCTGAACACATTGTAGCTGGAAGTTGTTGTGCCCAAGTCCTATGGATGAAGCAATTGCTCTAAGACTTTAACATTCATTTTGATGCTTCTCCAATTTATTGTGATAATACATGTTCAATCAATTTATCTTACAATTCTATAATTCATAGTAGAGATAAACATATAGAGTTTCATCATAATTTTCTTCATGATCACATTACCAAAAAGGATATCTATATCACACACGTGGACATGAAAAATCAGTTGGCGGACATTTTTACTAAACCTCTAGCAAGAGAGAAATTTAATTTTATTAGATCTAAACTGCTCATAACTACTTTGGATGAATCTGATATGCCTTCTAGCTAGTTGCTTTCTATCCAATATGCTTTGCTCATGTTTTGATCACCTCTACTTGCTAATGTGCCAAAATTTTCATGTTCATATGCCTTGTTTTTCGCATGTTTTGGGTAGCGTTCACAAATTCTTGTTTTATCGTAAAATAGTACCCAATGATGAGTGATATGTGCCTAAGTATGTTTAAAATGCAACATGGACTAGAAAAATAAATTTAATTATCACTCTAGAGGCTATAAATTAAGACTTCTAATCATGTTTCAGATTGACCATCGGTCGAGTTGCCAACTCGATCGATTCATGTCCGAGGGCTTTCGTAAAGAGACATTCAATCGAGTTACACAGTCACAGAAATCAACCGATGGCTGGGCTGGGGCAATCTTAAGTATGGTTCGACCAAATTTCCCCCCTCTCAAATAGAGAAAAATCAATCAATCACTCTTCAGCTCGCTCAAGCTCTCAACCCTAGCCCTGACCATCCTCTCCCTAGCCCTAGTTCGACCCCCTTGACCTCTTGCTCATCAACCCTAGGTGTTTGGTCGACTTGTGGTGGTGTTTCCTATGTCTTCATCCTCTCAATCTCCCTATCTCGCTTCCATGGATTACAATAGAGGAAAGAGAGAAGCTCCGTCTGGAGCACCATCCTCCTCCTCCTCCAACTCACGCCTTAAACCCTTTGATGATACCTTCTTTGTCTCCAATGTTGCTGTAAATAGGTACAAGGATCTCCTGCCTAGGAACCCCTTTCCTTTTCGTTCCCTTTTTGGGATAAGACCTTATAGAGATAAGGTTAATGATCAAGTAGCTGATTTGCTTTACAACCACCACCTCTCTTCCTTGAGTATTGAACGATCGTGATACCACAATTCCATCACAAGCACCAAAGCCATTAATGAATTCTATACAAATTTGCAATGGAATTATGACACTCTCTTACCCCCTCATAATGCTCAAGTAGTCCTTACTTCCATGATATCTAGGACGAAATTCCAAGTCTCTGAGGATACCTTGAACATCCTTTTCTCAGGTACCGAGGTGACTGATGCATGGAGGAAGGATTACCCTGAGTATTTTGACCTCCTTGACCCTAAGGCCTTCAGCAAGAAATATGAGATCACTCTCCCTAACATTCACAAATTCTTTAAGAAGCCTCAATTTTACTATAGGAAGAAGTCCACCCTTCCCTCCTTAGCCTTAGACCTCAAGAACCACATACTCACCGTAGTAGTCAACAACAATATTCACCCAAAGAAAAACCAAACTAAAATTGTAGAGAATATTGTGGTGATTATGTTTTATATCTTGAAGAACATTAGAGTCAAGTGGTATAGATATGTCCTACATCACATGACCTTCTTTGAATCTAGATAGAACACCCATGGCACCCACCCACCCTGCCCTGGTCTGATCTATGATCTTTTTGAGACTGCCACTAGAAAATCTCCGTTTCCTGAGTTTCATTACAAACCTACCTAAATAGGAGTTTGCATCAGTGAGACTACACTTCATAAGAGTGTACCTACCCCTTCCTCTTCCACACCTGGAGCCTCTACCTCCACCCATGCACCTCCACCACCTCAGCCTTCCCGACCTACCCGCACCTCTTTTCGTGTATCAAATGAAACCCTCATGGGCTACATGATGCATCAACAAGTGTATAATCTTACAATTTAGGATCACATGCATCAGGATCTCTATTCTATAATGTCTACCATGAACCTATCATGTACCCATCCTTACCCTACCTACCATCTCTACCCAGGAGGTGTTTATGCATCGTATGCATACAATCACTTTTACCCAGCCCCTCCACATGCTGAATTCACTGCTACGCCCTCTGTTGTTGGTGGATCTACCCTTAAGGTGATACATCTCACCACTGGTGCTATCACTACCATGATTGCAAAACTTGGCACTTCTGCTCCTTATTCGAAATCTCAAGAACTCCATGACCTTCGTATGTCTTAGGCTGAGCAGAATTCTAAGAGAACTAATCATGGCTTCAGTCCCTCTACTGATGAGGATATGGAAAATTAGGCTAATGAGGAAGCTACTTTTCCTGATGAGGTGGGATCTGAGGATGCGAGGATGGTTCCGATGATGACTTTATTGGTGCATCTAGTGATGAAAGTGAAGTTGTTGCCTCTGCTACACCTTCAAATGGAGATGATAACTATGAGCCTAAAGCCTCTAATGATGATGCCAATGCAGATGATGATGACCCTCAAGACTTAGATAGCCTAGACGTTTAGATTTTTTACTTTTTTGGTCTCTAGATGTTGATCATATATATATTTCTAGTCAATTTTGTATTAAAAACATATGGGCACATTATCTGAGATGTACTATTTTATCATCATGTTGTTTTTATGGTTACAACTTGTAGTTGATTTTGAGGACATGCTCTCTTTGTTGTAATCTTAATCATATGTACTCTTACTCTTTGATTATCTATATATCATGAGTTGGTACCATGTGTCCCATATTTTGATTGTGACTTAGATTGATTGTTTCTCTCTCATATTGATTTGGTTTGTTCTATGAGTTGCATGTTTCACCTTGTGGATGTATGTTTTGGTTGTGTTTGGAGAAGACCTGCTTTTCTACTCTTCTACCCCCATCCTTTTTGATAATGTCAAAATTGGGAGAGTAGTTCAAAGTTTTGAAGCTCAACCATATTGTTTTTATTGCCTATGTGATCCTTTTCTTGTTCATTATATTCTTTATCATGTGTCTTGGTAAAGGACCATATAGTATATATGTTATATTTCTTTGTGTAGAATGACTAACTATGCATGTAAGAGTGACCATATATTGAGGGGGAGGAATTTACATTGCTAAAAGTTTGAATCCCCTTGCAATTCACTAATCTAAGGTATAACTTTGCATATTCTTTTCAATATGATTGATGAATGGTTTGGTATTGTCAAAAAGTGGGAGAATGTTGACTTCAGAGTTACACATTGTCCATATTTTGATAATGGCTTAACCATTCCATTCCTATGTATCTAATATGTTTGTTCAAGTTTGATTTTAGGCGTTAGGTACATGAAAAAGATCAAATTACAAAAGCCCTAGCTTGTCAAAGTTCAAGTCAAAAGTAATGTAAGCGTGCAATTTGGGAAATCACTCCAAATCACTTTAGATTAATTTTATAATCACTTGTATTGAAGATATGACTTGTAACTAAGATGAGAAAAAAATAGGGAAACTTATTTCCAATGTTTGGTCACTCAAAAATCATTTTGGAAAATTTGTCACAGTAACTCTATCGGTCGAGTTGGAAACTCGACCAATCCAGTGATTGATTTTCTAAAATGATCAATCGATCGAGTTGTACACTCATATAACTCGACCGACCAATTTAATTATCTAACTAATTTTAACTCATATGTCGAGTTTCCCAGAAAAAACTCTACTGATAGTTTCAAAACTGGCTTTGTTAGTTAGTTGATCAGTCGAGTTACCTTTATTGAAACTCGACCGAAAGTATTGTACAAAAAACACATAAACAGTGATTATAACCATTGGAGAGTTGTTGTAAACAAAAATAGATCTGTTGCAAGTTGTAAAATAGCTAATTTTCATTCTTAAGTGATCTCACACTCAAAGGAACACCCCAGCTATAAATAGTACCCCTTAGAGTTCATTCCAAGACTTCTCATTCATGATATCCTTGGTCCTTGCTATAGTTGAGTGTGATACAACCCTTTGAGCCCCTTTTTCTCTCTCATTTACAAAGAATTTTGTGATTATGAGTGATTCAGGCAAGTTGTGAGAGAGCTTCCTCCATGTGCTTGTAAGAATCTCATTCCTTCTATATTCCTTTCCCTTTTCTTAAAGAGCAAAGGTTGAAGTAAGCTACTCCAAGTGAAGGTGAAGCTACTGGTCTTCTTCAAGGTAGAAGAAAAGGTAAATATCTTCTCCAGGTGAAGGAGAAGGGAAAGGCAAAAATTCAAGAAGAGTGGATAATTCCTTCAAGGCTAAAGACTTGATGCAAGTGTGGGTAAGTCCTTGTTGAAGGATGAAGACATCTTGATCAAGTGGGTAAGTCCTTCTGTAGGTGAAACACTCTTGTCTTGAATAGGTAAGTCCTTGGATGTATTGTGGTCTCCTTGTATCTCTTATGATGGAATATAAGTATAGGGATTGCAATGTCCTAGAGGTTGACCTCTCTAGGTAGTGGATTGACTCTCTTCTAGTTTGGAGATTGGAACCACTCTAACCACCATGTCCAAGTGTATGTTTCAATCTCTCTCACCCTCTCTATGCTTGTTTAGATAGGACTTCAATTTGTTCTTAAAATTTTGGTTTAACTTTATATAATTTTAAGGTCTAATTTTTCTTGTGAGAATTTTGTAGCTCTATTCGCCCCCCCCCCCCTAGAGCCCTAGATCCAACAAAACACACTTCTAACCATTTCTTAATCATCCAAATTTATGTTGATGATAACATTTTTGGCATAACTAATCTTGATGTTTTCAAGGAGTTTAGTGATCACATGCAAAGTGAATTTGAGTTGAGCAAGATGACAGAACTCACTTTTTTCCTCGGCTTCAAATCTAGCAAACTAAGAAATACAACTTCATCAACCAAGTCAAGCACACAAGTGAGCTACTCAAGCGCATTGGGATGGAGAATACCAAGCCGACATACACCCCTATGTCAAACACCACCAATCTTAATAGAGATGAAGAAGGTGAAAAGGTAGATTAAAATATTTATAAAGATATGATTGGAAGCTTACTTTATTTATCTTCCTCTAGACCTGATATAATGTTTAGTGTTGGCTTATGTTCTCACTTTCAATCATGTCCTAGGAAATCACATCTTATAGAGGCTAAGATGATTTTGAGTTATCTAGCCAAAACCCCAAATTTTGGACAATGGTATCCTATGTCAAGGGACTTTACTTTTACTTCTTATAGTGATGCTGATTATGCAGATTTTTTGATTGATAGAAAGTGCACAATTTGCACTTGCTTCTACCTAGGACCTTGCCTAGTCTCTTGGTTTCCAATCAACTACCGAGGCTGAATATTGTAGCTAGACATTGTTGTGTCCAAGTCCTATGGATGAAGCAAATGCTCCAAGATTTTAACATTTATTTTGATGCTTCTCCTATTTGGTGTAATAACACTAGTACAATTAACTTGTCTTACTATCTTATATTGCATAGTAGAGCTAAACATATAGAGGTCCATTATCACTTTCTCTGTGACCACATTGCCAAGAAGGATATTTATATCACGCATGTGGTTACAGAGAATCAGTTAGTGGACATTTCCACAAAATCTCTAGCTAGAGTGAAATGTGATTTTATTATATCAAAACTCTTACAACTTCTCTTTGTTATAATGACATGCCTTCTAGATAGTTGTTCTTTTACCTATATGTTTCTTTCTTAAAAATAATCTGCTCTTGGTTGATATGTGTTAAAATTGCCTTGTTTGTGTGCCTTATTTTGCTCATTTTGGGTATTTTTTGCAAACACTTGTTTTATCGCAAAATAGTACCCAATTATGAGTGAGATGTGACTTAATATGTCTAAAATGCATAATATTCTAACAAAATAAAATAAGTAGCACCCTAGAGGCTAGAAATTAAGATTTAATGTTTTTGGACAGCCTGCTTGTTGGTCAAGTTGCCAAACCGACCATTCCCTTGGTCGAAGGTTATGTGAATAGGATAATTGGTTGAGTTTCCAAATCTCAAAACTCGATCGATGGCCGAGATGGACCAAAATTAAATAAGGTTCAACTGACATTTCTCCCTATCAACAAGATAAAAGTTGATCGATTTCCCATCTCTAGCTCCCCTAACCTTCAACCCTAGCCTAGCCTACATTGCCTCTTCCCACACCCTTCTAGGTTGTTAGATGTCTTGTTGGTGGGGTTCTCTACCTCTTTTGGTTGTTTTTGATTCTCAAATTCAACCCTATGGCATCCAACTTAAGAAATAGATCTGCCCCCAATGGAGCTAACACATCCTCTTCCAACCCTCACCTTATATCCTTTGGTGACACCTCTTTTATCTCTTGTGAAGTTGTCAATCCCTAAAGGAGCTTCTTCCTAGGAACCCCTTCCCTTTTAGAGCATTGTTTGAGCCTCATCTCAAAACAAAGGAGGTCATCATTGAGATTTCCAACCTTTAACATACCCATCACCTTGGTGCTTTGTTTGTAGAATGCTGATGCTTTCAAAATACCATCACAAGAACCAACGCAGTCCATGAATTCTATGCAAATATTTCATAGAACTACGAAACATTAGTGCCACCACCTGATATCTAGGTCCTCCTCACGTCCATGATTGTTGAAAGTAAATTCACAATCTCTAAATATACCTTGAACATCATTTTAATGGAATAGAGGTCACCAACACATGGAGAAATTATTATCCTGACTATTTTGACCTTCTGGACCCTAAAGCTTTGAACAAACACTTTAATCTCACTCTTCTTGACATCCACAAGTTCTTGAAGAAGCCTCAGGTAGCCTATAGGAAGAAATACACCTTGCCATCATCTTCCCTTGATCTCATAAATATGTTGCTTGCATTATTTGTTAGCTGTAATGTCCACCTGAAGAAAAATCAAATGGACATTGCAGAGAACACGACTGTGATCATGTATTGTTGGTTGAAGAACATTGGAGTCAGGTGGTCCCCATATATCTTACATCACATTACCAACTTTAAATCCGGGAAGAACACCCATGGTACCCACCCACCCTACCCCGCCTTGATCTGTGGTTTGTTCACTTTTGCCACCCAAAAATATCTTTTCCATGATCTTAATTACATACCCAGTCAGAAAGGAGTTTGAATTAGTGAAACCATGATCAAGAAGATCTTCCTACCTACATCCTCTACCACACTTGGAGCGTCCACAACAACCTCGACCCATGAACCTCCACCTCCACCACCACCTCGACCTGACCGTGCCTCATTCAATGTTTCAAATGAAACCCTTATGGTATATCTGATGCATGAGCATGCATATAACCTTTAGGCTTAGGATCACCTTAATCGAGACCTCTTCCAGATCATGTCTACCATGAATTTGTCCTATATCCATCCCTACCCCTCCTACCGTCCCTACCCAGGTGGTGAGTATGCTTCCTATGCTTGTAGTCACTTCAACTTGACCCCTCTACCTGTTGCTTCTACTACCACATATGTTGTTGATGGTGGACCAACCCCTACACATGGAGTGCTTCCTCTAGTGTCTTTTCCTACTGGCCCTCTTACTACCCTTCTTTCCAGTCTTTGCTTCTCTTCTCCTACCTTTCCCCTGGCACATGAGTTATATGCTCTTGGCATGTCTTTGGATGAGAAGAATGCCCTGTGGCCTAATCACGGTTTTAGTCCTCCTTTCGATTAGGAGATGCCTGACCAGGATGATGTGGAAGTCGTTGATGATGAGGAGGCCATTGAGGTTGATGGATTTGATGTTGGTTCTGATGATGGCTCCGATGGTGCCTCTGGTGATGATGTTGAAGATGTTGTTGTCTCCACTGCACCTTCATATGGAGATGAGAACTACAAGCATGGAGCTAACGATTATGATGTGGAAGATGACCCCCATGTATATAGATAGGTTAGATATATATCTTGATGTATTAGTTCCTTAGTCTGTTAGGTGTTGATTATATATATCCTTTTAGACTCTTATGTACTAAGACATTTAGGAAATGTATCTGAGATGTACTATTTTATCATCCTGCTATATTATTTTTGGCTTGTGGTTCTTGTAGTAAGGACATGTTCTAGTGTTGCAATATTAATCATATGTACCATAACACTCTAGTTGACTATATCTTATCAGTCTATCTTATGTTATCACATATTTTGATTATGACATTGGATTTCTTATTTCTCTTTACCGCGTCTCTATTTGACATGTGCTATGTGGTTGATTTCTTCATCTTGTATCTATGAAGAAGACTTGTGTTTTTAGGCCTCTTTCTATCTATGTGTCTTTTTGATATGACAAAGGGGGAGAAATGACCTCAGACATATTTTTTTATCACTTGTATGATCGTTTTCTTGTCTATTATCAACATATCATGTGACTTGCTAGAGGACCATATAATATGTATATGTGCTACAATTATTTTGTGGAAAGGCTAACCATGCAGGTATAGGTAAGGATGAATTGAGGGGGAGCAATTCACTTTGTCCAATCCTATATTCCCTTGCAATTCACAAGGTAAAGGTTTAACTTTCACATTCTTTCTCAAAGGTCTAATTTTCATATCCTTTTCAATATGTTGAGGAATGGTTTGTCACTGTCAAAAAGGGGGAGAATGTTGACCTATGTGTTATACATTGTACATATTTTGATAATGGATTAACCATTCCATTCATATGTATATAATATGTTTGTTTAAGATTGATTTCAAGCATTAGGTACATGAAAAGGATCAAATCGCTAAAGCCCTAGCTTGGTTTAGTTGAAGTCAAAAGCAATGCAAATGCACTTTTGTGGAAAACACTCCAAACCACCATAGAAAATATTGTAATCATTTGTATAGATGATATGACTTATAACTAAGATCAGAAAATATTAGGGACACTTAATTTTAACATTTGATAACTTAAATTTCATTTTGTAAATTCATTATAGGTTGTTCATCGGTCGAGTTACAAAGTCGACCGATCCTTAATGGATTTTGGGAATGAATGTTGATCGGTCAAGTTTCACTTTCACAGAACTCAACCAATTGCTCTACAGACCAAACTCAATTTAAGTGAATCGGTCGAATTGCCACCAGGACAAACTCGGTCGATGGTTTAAATTGCATTTGTGAAATAGTGTGATCGATCAAGTTATCTTTATTGAAACTCGATAGAATGACTATACATAAAATGTAGAAAATGTGATTCTAACTATTGGATGGGTGCAAAACTCAAAATTATATCCAGTGCAACCCTCCAAATGGCTAGAAAACATTTATAAATGTTTCCACACTCTAGCAGACATCCACTCCTATAAATAGAACCTCTTGGAGTTCATTCTAAGGTTGCTCATTCATGCTATACAAGGTCCTTGCCATAGTTGAGTGTTGTTAGTCCACTTGAGCCCCTTTCTCTCTCTTGATTACAATTCATTTCATGCATTATGAGTGAGATAGAATTCCTATGAGAGAGCTATTGTCTTGTAAACCTATGAAGCTCTCAAGGTATCTCTTTCCCCAACCCCATTTCTTGAAGATCAAGTTGGTGAAAGCTTCTCCAAGTGAAGGAGAAGGTGCAAGATTCTTCAAGTTTTTGAGGAAGGTGAATAAAGCTTCTCTGGGTGAAGAAAAAGGATAAGGCAGAAGATCCAAGGAGCTTGGTAGGTAAATCCTCAAGGAAAAAGATTCAATGCAAGAAGGGGATCTTATTGGTGAAGTCATCCAGCTATTTGCATGAGTGGGTAAGACCTTTGTGAGGTAGAAGACCATTACTTGGATATGTAAGAACTTGATTGTAAGGTTGTTGTCTCCCTTGACCTTAAAGGGAAGTTGGGTATCCTTGTTCCAAAAAAGGAAGGTCATATGTTGTAACTCTTATAAGTGAATATAAGGAGTAGACATCTTAGAAATGTGAGAGCTTGACCTCTCTAGGTAGTCGATTAACTTTCTCCTAGTTTGGAGTGGAACCACTCTAAAACAACTAGTTCACTTAGTTGCTTCAATCTCTGTCATCCTTGCTATGTATGTTTCAATTTCCATCAAATTCACAATTTGCAACTAAGCTTATTTTAAGTAACTTAATGGTCTAACATGTTTTGTGTGATTGTTTTTATCTCAATTCACCCCCCTTTGGAGACCTTAGATCCAACAAGTGGCATCAGAGCCACAGTGTTCTATGACACATCTCCCACAAGATGATAAAATGGTGACTTCCTTGGGTCACTCAACCTAGAGGGAAGCTTATCCATGTGATCATTGGTCTTCAATGACACCAATTTCCTCAATCGGAAATGGTGGATGCAGTTCTTCCTTCAAGGAACCAACTATGACATGTGAAAGGTGGTGTTCCTTCCAGACAAGGAGCCAATGGGTGATGTAGCTACATGGGATGAAGATACAATCAAGAAGGAGTATCTCAATGCAAAAATAATTAGCATCATCTATGTTTCCCTCACCCCCTCTGAGTTCAAACAAATCTCATCTTGGGATACAACCCATGAGATTTGGAACAAGTTGTGTATCATTTATGAAGGCACTCCACAAGTCATGGAGTTGAAGATCTACATGCTAAATGGGTTTCTTGAGAACTTCAAGATGGGAAAGAAGGAGAGAGTGGTACACATGTACTCCTAGATTAACTCCATCTTCAACGGTCAGGATGCTTTGGGCTACACCTTGGATAGGGGGACCATCGACTCAATGATTCTAAGGCCCCTTCCTATGATATGCGAACACAAAGTGAATTCAATTGAAGAAGTTAGAAGACTTGGAGACATAGCCACTGAGGAGCCCATTGGGAACTTCAAAGCCCATGATCCAAGGCTAGACAAGAAAGAGGAAGATGAAAAGCAAGAAAAGGAGTCAAAGAAGATTAAAGACGATGCCTTCAAAGCCCAAGTGGAGGAAATGATCCTTGAACAAAAACTTTCTTGGCGGTCTCCTACCTCCGTAAGTGAAGATGATGGCCCTAGTGACCATGAAGCCAACTACTCCCAGGGAAAGCACTTCAAAGAAAAGCCTTCCTCATTCTCAACTCATAGGTTCTATGAATGTGGGAAAAAGGGGCACTACAAGAATGAATGCCCAAAAGCCAAGAAGAGCCACCACAAGAGAAGCTATAAGAAGAAGGAATAATACAAGGAAGGCAAGTACAAGAGGAAGGATAAGAAGGAGAAAAGAACCAAGGATGGAGCTCATGCATCTTGGGAAGAACCCTCTTCAAGTGGATCAAGATCTGATGAAGGTGAATGTCATCTTGCACTCATGGCCTCCACAAGTGAAGACATAGGTGATGTAAGTGAGGTAATCTTGCATGAGTTATCCAAAGAAACTCTTATTGAAATGCTTAATGCTACCCGATCTTTTGATTTCAAATGTAAATCTAAGAAGAAGAGGTTGGGTAAGATTATTGATGATATTTATGCTAAAATTGACATCCTTGATCAAAATGAGAAAGTGCATCTTGAGAGCATTGATTCTTTTCAAGGCCAATTTCTTGATCTTGAGCTCGAATACAATGGAGTTGAAGTTGAGAATGGGATCTACCTTAAGAATATCACTAGTTTTAAGGAAGAGAATAAAACATGCCTCGATGAGCTTGAGTTGTTTAAAACTAAAAATATTGAACTTAAGATTTTTGTTATGCTCATAGGGATGAGAAAAATGTTTATCTTGGTGAGCTTAAAATTCTTAGAACTAAAAATTCTAGGTTGCTTTCTCAAGTAAATGATTAAGTTTCTAGACCTATTTTTCCTAGAAAGGATATTACTTATCTTACTTTTTAAATAGATTCATGTTTGACTAAAGCCCTCTATCTAGAGGCCATCCTGCTGCATGCTAATGATGATATTGCTAGTTTGTCTTCTACCATTATCACTATTATCAATGATAATAATAATTTGAGAGTTACTGTGCAAACATACCTCAATGTGAAGAAGTCCCTTAACAAAGTCTCGGATCACTCCAACAAACATAGTGGTAAAAGTGGTCTTGGATACAAGGGTGCTTTATAAATCAATGGTAAGGATAAGAAGAAGAAGAGAAAGGAACCTCCAACTTTCCATGGATAGTCATCTGGCTCAAGGAACCCTATGATTTTTTTCTCATTATTAGAGTGATGATCATTATTCTACTTATTGCTCTTACAGGGAGAAGGAGACCAACACAAATATGAAGTGGCTCCCCAAGCTAACCTCAGATCCTAAAGTTTGAATTGGGCACTGATTAGGTTCCTTTCTTGTAGGCTAAAGGCAAATGGATTGTTGATAGTGGCTGCTCCAAATAGATGATGGGTGGAATCAGTCATTTCAATCAATTCACCAAAAAGAAAGGAGGTTCGGTCACATTTGGGGACAACAACAAGAGTTATGTAATAGGTGATGATGATGTAGGTGATTCACTTTGTATAAAGAATGTACTTCTTGAGGATGGCCTACATCACAATTTAATAAGTGTCAGTCAACTTTGTGTTGATTGTTATCTTGTTCTATTTACTTCTTTAGAATGCTTGCTTCTAGATTCCCTCTCTTACAATGTCATATATAAGGGAATTGGAAATGGTAATCTTTATATCATCATACTTGACTCTATTAAGCATATTGTTGGTAGATGTCCTGTTTCCAATTCAAATGATCTTTCTTTATGGCACCGTAGGCTTGATCATATAAATATGCATCAAATGAAGAAGTTGAGCAAAAGGGATTTGGTGAAGGGACTTCCTAAATTGGATTTTGAAAAGGATGAGAATTTCCAACCATGTACCGAAGGAATGAAAACCAAGTCCTCCTTCAAATCCAAAGGACCTTAACACCAAAAGAGTTCTAGATCTTCTACATATTGATCTATTAGGACCAATGCATACTCAATCACTTTGTGTTAGCAAGTATTGCCTAGTGATTGTCGATGATTTTTCTCTCTTTACTTCGACCTTCTTCCTTGTTTCAAAAAGTTATACTCTCGATGTTTTCTCGACTTTTAGCAAATAGATTGAAAATGAAGTTTCTTTTCATATTGTTTCTATCTGTAGTGATCATGGGGGAGAATTTGAAAATTCTTTGTTTCAACACTTTTGTGAGGAATTCGTCTATGTACATAACTTTTGTTCACCTCAAATGCCTCAAAAAAATGGGATTGTAGAGAGGAAGAATAGGTCACTATAGGAAATGGCTAGGACTATGCTTCTAGAGTACAACACTCCAAAGACGTTTTGGGAAAAATATGTTAGTACTTTATGTTTTGTCCAAAATCAAGCATTTACTCATCCTTCTCTTAAGAAAAAACCCTATGAGTTATGGCGTGGTAGAAAGCCTTCCATTGCTTTCTTTCATGTTTTTGGTTGTCCTTGTTTTGTTTTGAACACCAAGGATTCCCTTGACAAGTTTGATCCAAAGTATTACAAGGCTTTCTTACTTGCCTATAGCACTACCACCAAGGCATATAGAGTATATAATATAGAACTATGTAAAGTAGAAGAATCTATGAATTTTCGATTTTTTGAGACTGACCCCTCTATTTCCAAATATATTTTTCCATATGATGATGTTGCATGTAAGGTGATCTTCTCTTAAAGGAGATAAACAACGGTCATAAAGGAAAGGAGGAGTTAGTTGATGAAGAAGAGAAGAATGAAGAAAAGATGGATCCACCTCCCCCTAGCTTTGCAAAACATCATCCAAAATATCTAATCATACATAATTCATTTGAAAGGGTGAAGACGTGGGTTGCCTACAACAAAGAATAAGTAGACAACACCTTCATGTCTCAGCTTAAGCTTGAAGATGGAAAAGAAGCTCTCAAGCATGATGAATGGATCCTAGATATGGAAGAAGAGTTGGAGAAGTTAAAAAGAGATAAAGTTTGGACCCTTGTTCCAAGACCAAGTGATAGAAATATCATTAGCACCCAGTGGGTCAACTACAACAAGTTCGATGAAAGTGGAAAGGTGGTAAGAAACAAAGCAAGGTTAGTTGCTTAGGGATACAATCAACAAGAAGGTATAATTTAGACTTGAATCTATTAGAATGCTACTTGCCTTTTCTAGTTATAAAAACACTCTGCTATATCAAATGGATATTATTAATTTGTTTTAAAATGGTACAATTGAGGAGGAAGTATATGTTACTCAACCTCTAGGATTTGAACATGATAATTTTCCTAACCATGTTGATTTGTTACAAAAAGATCTCTATGGTATCAAACAAGCACCTTGAGCTTGGTATAAGAAACTAAAGAACTTTTTTGTTAGATAATGGCTATATCAAGGGAAAAGTTGATTCTACCTTATTTCTTAATCAGACTTCTAACAATTTCATAATCATCCAAATTTATGTTGATGATATCATTTTTGATGGAACTAATTTTTATCTTTGCAAGGAGTTTAGTGATCTTATGTAAAGTGAATTTGAGTTGAGAATGATGGCGAAACTCACTTTCTTCCTCAACTTCCAAATCAAGAAAACTAAGGAAGGCAACTTCATTAACCAAGGAAAGTACATAAGTGAGCTACTCAAGCACTTTGGGATCAAGAACACAAGGCCAATGGACACCCCTATGTCAAACACCATAAAGCTTTACAGAGATGAAGAACGTGAAAGGGTAGATGAGAACCTTTATTGAAGTATGATTGGAAGTTTACTTTATTTAACTACCTCTAGACCTGACATAATGTTTACTTGTGTGCTCACTTTCAATCAAGTCCTAGGAAGTCACATCTTATAGTGATTAAGAGGATTTTGAGGTATGTATAAAACCCCAAATTTTAGACGATGGTATCCTAAGTCATGGGACTTTACCCTTACTGCTTATAGTGATGTTCATTATGTAGGTTGTTTGAATGATATAAAGTGCAAAAATGGCACTTTATTGTTCCTAATACCTTTCCTACTCTCTTAGTTTTACAAGAAGCAAAGCACTGTGGCACTATCAACTATCGAGGCTGAATACATTGCAGCTGGAAAGTGGTTTGCCCAAGTCCTACATATGAAGGAAATGATCCAAGGCTTTAATATTTATTTTGATACTTCTCCTATGTTTTGTGATAATACTAGTACAATTAACTTTCCTTACAATCCTATATTGCATACTAGATCTAAACATTTAGAGGTCCGTCATCACTTTCTTCATAACCACATTGCCAATAAGGATACTTATATCATGCATGTGGATACATAGAATCATTTAGCGCACATTTTTACTAAATCTTTAGCTAGAGAGAAATTTTCTTTTATTAGATAAAAATTACTTATAACTGCTCTTGGTGATAATGACAAGCCTTCTAGATAGTTATTCTTTTACCTATATGTTTCTTACTTAAAACTAATCATCTCCTACTTGATATGTGTTAAAATTGTCTTGTCTCTGTGCCTTGTTTTGCTCATTTTGGGTATTTTTTGCAAACCCTTATTTTATCACAAAATAGTACCCTATGATGAGTGAAATGTTCCTTAATATGTCTAAAATGTGTAATAGGCTAAACAAATAAAATAATTAGAACCATAGAGGCTAGAAATTAAGATTTAATGTTTTTAGACAGGCTACCTATTGGTTGAGTTGCCAACTCAACCGATCTCATGGGCGAAGGTTATGTGAACAGGATAATTCATCGATTTTCCAAGAGAACTCGACTGATGGTCAAGATGGACCAAACTTAAGTAGGGTTTGATGAAAATCTCTCTCTCTCAACTAGAGAAAAGTCGACTGATTTCCCATCTCCAGCTCCCTAACTGTAAACCCTATCCCACACCCATCTAGGTTGTTAGAAGGCCTTTTGGTGGGATTGTATTCTATTTTGGTAGTTATTGCTTCTCAAATCCAACCCTTCAAAATCCAACTGAAGAAAGAGATCTTTCCCTAGTGGAGCTAACCCATCCTCATCCAATCCTCGCCTTGTATCCTTTGATGACATCTCTTTTGTCTCTTTTGAAGCTCTAAATTGCCACAAGGAGATCCTTCCTAGGAACCCCTTCCCTTTTAGATCCTTATTTGAGACTCATCTCAAAACAAAGGAGGTCATCACTGAGATTGCTGACCTTTTCCATACCCATCACCTTGGTGCTTTGTGTGTTGAATGCCAATGCTTTCAAAATTCCATCACAAGAACCAAGGCGGTCCCTGAATTGTATGTAAATCTTTCATGGAGCTATGACACATTAGTTCCACCACTCAATATCTAGGTCATGCTCACCTCCATGATTGTCAGGATTAAATTCACAATCTCTAAAGATTCCTTGA
This sequence comes from Alisma plantago-aquatica, assembly GCA_963693085.1. NCBI lineage: Eukaryota > Viridiplantae > Streptophyta > Magnoliopsida > Alismatales > Alismataceae > Alisma > Alisma plantago-aquatica. The sequence continues at coordinate 53,731,200 of OY856411.1, forward strand.
ACATATTTTTCAATGGAACAAAGGTCACCGAAACATGATGAAAGAATTATCCTGACTATTTTGACCTTTTGGACCCCGAGGCTTTTTACAAGCACTTTATTCTCACTCTTCCTGACATCCACAAGCTCTTTAAGATGCCTCAGGTATCCTATAGGAAGAAATCCTCCTTTCCATCCTCTTTCGGCGATCACAAAAACATGTTGCTCATGTTAGTTGTTAGTTGTAATTTTTACCTGAAGAAAAATCAAATGGACATTGTAGAGACCATTGTTGCGATCATGTACTATTTGTAGAAGAACGTTGGACTCAAGTGGTCCCAACATATCCTACATCACATGGCCTCATTTGACTCTGGGAAGAACGCATGTGGTACCCACCCACCCTACCCAGTCTTGATCTGCAGTTTGTTAGCATTTGCCACCCAAAAATCTCTTTTACTTGATCTTAATTACAACCCCACTCAAGAAGTGGTTTGAATTAGTGAAACCACGATCAAGAAGACCTTCCTTCCTACCTCCTCTACCACATCTAGAGCCTCCACATCCACCTCCACCTCTACCACAACCTTGACCTGATCGAGCCTCGTTCAATGTATGAAATGAAACCCTTATGGGATATATGATGCTTCAGTAGCCGTATGACCTTTAGGTTCATGATCACATACACTAAGACCATTGCCAGAACATGCCTACCATGAATGTTACGACCCCACCTTCCGGTAACCCCCAATTAAGGGAGACCGAGAGGTCAAAGCCGTACCCATACTTTCTGGATCAAAGGTTCGACAATTAACCAAGAACAATTATTAAATTTTAACATACTAAATTGAAAAGCTGTAAGAAAATAAACTTTTGCATACCTTTTTGAAAACTTGGATCTCTAAACTTCTATCCACTTATAGATTCTACTCTAAGTAATCGTCCTTGTATTTTACTTCATGTATTTCACAATATGGCGATTTACTATTTGTCCTTTTGGCTTGTACCTAAAATGCCGACAAACAAAATGTCAGTTAGCCAAAGCCGGTATGGGGGGGGAAACAATAAACGTGCAACTATGATAACAACATAATCATTCAATTAATCATTTAAAACCAAGATTACATTTTAAATATAACTCCACGATCCACGAGTACCCTATCCTCTGTGCTATCCCTACAGTGGATCGGGATACTACCTTCCTTATGGTAGATCCCCATTAAACCCCTTATGGTCCCACCTATAGGTGAACCAGTTCCTAGGGTTGAGTCACATGGCACTACTCGTAAGTAGCCCACTCCTTAACTCATGGCAGGCTAATGGGTCTCATGGCACTACACATAATAGCCCAATTTCTAACCCACGATAACCTAGACCTTACTCTAGGTTACCCCTTTTAGCCTTTACAAGTCACAGAGGTGGACTCGGATCTAGCTAGTTATACATGTATATTCATAGTGATAGTCATAGTCACTCTATAGTTGCATGAAATAAAAGCTTCCAACAGTTATTTTCAAGCAACCGATAAACACGTTCGGAAATCGTCGTGAAACTAAAACGATTATTCATAAGCGTAGCCACATACCTGATTTGATGATTTCACAAGCATTAAGAAAATCCAACCAAGAATGCAATCCAAGCAAGCAATTCAATAATCACATAATTCCTGAAAAGAATATGTACTCTATTTATTACACACTTTATCAAGAATCTACTTTATTGACTTGGATTCACTTTCTAGGGTGTTTGTATCCATTTTAGAGTTTCATTTTGCAATTAGGGTTTCCCTTCATCTTTTACCATATTAAACCCTAATTTTATGCCATTACTCATAAACCATAATTATCTCATCTATTCTTCAACATTAAGGTTATCGTAACAACAACATATAACCCTATTTCCCTATTAAAGGCACAGCAATCATTAATTAATTTCATTAAGCTTCTTTTTCATTAAAGCTACTATTTTTATCCTTTTAATCCATGATAAGATCATTATACGCATTTATCATCAATTCAAAGTTCATTATGGTCTAATCACATATGAACTCGATTTACCATAAATACTGCCCTTTATTCATGAGAAAACCCTAATTACTATATTTAGGGTTTTTATCCTTAATTAGGAACATTAATGCTCAAAATATATCAGAACCATCATATCTCAGCTTTGTACATGAATTTGACCAATTAAAATCATTAAGGATCATAATTACCACAGTTAGGGTTCAAGGTTCATTAAATCATATGGAACTCTCAATTAATCAAGTTACGCATGAAGATCATCCTCTTAGATCTAATATGCCCTTTTTATTTACAACAGGTTAATGTCTGTTTTAAACACTCACATAACCCTTTTCTAATTCATTAATCATCAAAGGTTAGGGTTTTTCATTGATTAAACTATTAAAGATAATATCTTGATATACTTTTTTAATAGAAAGCAAAATTAGGCTTCAACAATAATTTATTTGTGTTCCTCTCATTCTGAGGATCAATTTTCATATATTACTTGGCCTAATCGGAGTTACCAATATTTAATTATTAATTAATAAAGGAATTACCTTTTCGGCCAATCAGGGGATGCCACATCACCTCTTTCCATGCAACGTGCTTGCTTTGGAAATTAGAACCAAATTACGATTATGCCCTTACTTAAGTGGTCGATCCTTTACACGCCAAAGGGGTGTTTCGGTCCAATGCGAATCCAGGTTATCTTCAACCTTGCGCTGTCCGACCTGGCCGTCGATCACAACCCTAGTCGTGATTGGGGTGGCCTCTCTTCCCCCTCCTGGACTCGAAGAGCACTGGGGAGTGCCTCCCTGCCTCCGACACTCTCCATCACAGCCTCCCAAGCTCCGAGGCATGGCCTGGATGGCCGGGTGCAGAGCGCCAGACCTGCAATCTATGGCTGTTCTGCAGTGATTGCGTGATTGTTTCCCATCTCTTCCAGGCATGAAACCCACCGGACCTGTCATCCTACCTCCACCACATCCTTCCGTACTTGGGGCGCCGCTGACCGGCCTAAATCGCGCGTCCTAAAATTGGAGGTGTATTTGAGGTAGTCGAGCCTTCACATTTATAACCCGAATCCTTCTAGGCCCCCGCAACTTTGTTTACGGGGTCGAAGTAGTCATACGGGGTCGAACACAGGGACAAGGTGGTTGTGTTGACGACTCTGAATCGACACTCTACACTCCGGTGGGTATAAAGAGATATTAAAGTTCCCCGAAGGGGAACAACAAGCTGTCACGATTAAATCAAAGAAAACTATCTCCAACTGGAGTTACAAGAAAGATTAAGCTTTTGTCATTTAGCAGTTTTTAGGAATTTTCATGCAACAGAAAATAGAAAGATAAACTGCAGTTTAAGGCGTAATGCAAGGGATAAGACTTCAGTAAGACAAGCGGTAGCAGTAACACCCTGCACCCCTCCTCTCAGAGCGGGTGCCTCTAACCAAGCTTCAACACCCCTCTCGAGGTTGCTGGGCTCAAGTTAGAGTGGAATGATACTAAAACAACTCCGTTCTGGGCACTCTCGTACTCCAGAACCAGACCAAACACTAGAGCCACAACCCAACTCTCGAAGTAGTTGCGACGGGAAAGACGATTCGGTAGCTAAGCGAAACGCGATCCAAAACATGCAAGCTAGAGTTCAGATATCCAACACAGCAGTTACCCAATCATAAGGCACTAAGCATTAAACAAATAGCAATTAAGCATTTCTATTCCCATAAGCAATAAGGGTCTTAATACAATGCATAAGCTAAGAATTTAAATAACAGAATTAAAGATAGATGTCGCCTTTTTGATGTAGAAGAACGACAGACTATTGTAGCTCTCCTGCCCGATACCAGTCAGGAGTCGAGCCCGATACGGTAGTGTCGGGCGGCACCCCCTCTCGGGCAGCGCCGACTGACGACTGACTGTATCGCTCAAGGGCCCTGGCCGATACGCTCATGTCGGGCGGCGCACCCTCTCGGGCGGCACGCATGACGGGCGGAGCGTATCGGGTTCGATATCGTGTCAGGCAAAGAGCTACGAGTCTACTGTCGGGCACTCATGTCGCTCATCTTCGCTGGCCAATACCGGCCCACAGTGTCGCCCGGGACAACACTAAGTGAACCATCCCTTCCCTCTCGGGATGAGGGAAAGCTCACCTAGTGTCACCCGGCGCAAGCACTGGGGCGTGATACTCTTGCTCTCACAGCTTCCTTCGGAGGTGGCTCTCGAACTGTCTTGTCCGAATTCTCTTCCGACTCTCCGACTCGTCCGACCCGTGACCAACCTGTCTTTTCGGCTTCCTGTAGCTGCTATTTATAGGCGGCGGTTGAAGGAGTTATGGTGCTGGAAATGCCACGTAGCTCCCTTATACGCCGGTCGATGGATGTGGACGGCCGATACAGGTATGTCTCGGCGCGAGGCGCTGGCTATCGGTCACGTGGCTGGCGGCACGCCTGTCGGTGGGTGGTTGTGTCGCCCGACGAGTTAGGTCGTCGATGCGGCTTTGGCTCCCTTTCGGGTAGACGGTATGTCGGCCGACACGTCCTTCTTGCGCAGCGCCCTTCTCCGCCGATCATTCTCGTGTCGCTCAGCCCCTGTCGGGCTGGGTTGTATCGGGCGTCAGGGAGGTCGAGACGGGCTTAGACTTATTGTGGGCCGGAAACGGCCTTATTGCACAAAAATGAGGAAAACTTTGTAGAAGATAGGAAAAATTGGAATAAGAGCGTTGCTTGGCCAATTATTGCGAAAATGCTAATAAAATAGAGGAAAATAGCAAAAAAGGGTAGTTTTGATAACAGAATAAAGGGCAAAAACGTCACAAAATTTGGTGTTATCAACTCCCCCAAACTTAGCTTTTTGATTGTCCTCAATCAATATTTAAACTAAACTTTGTGTTGCTTCTTCTTGTACAGCAAAACTTTAAGGCTAAAGGGTAGCACAAGATTTGCGGTGTCTTAGAGGTAATGCTGTCTTAATGCGAACAAAAGACCTTGCCCTACTTGCCTTATTATTTAAGTAAAATTTTTCTTCTCCACAGCTTCAGCGAGACTTTGGTGTATGATTTCGAAGTTAGCTTCCACACCAAACAGCTTTATTTTAGGGGCAGAAAGTTGTGTATAGGGTAGGCTAAGGCTTTTTGGGTTTTTTTCTTCTTGTTTCCCATCAGTCCATCTAGGTAAGGGTCCGTTAACGGGCAAGTGGTCCCTGCAGTCCAAGCCAGTTGGCTTTAGAGCAGTGATTTCACATCCTACGTACCACTGCCCCGGATCTACCATGCCTAAAGATGGGTACTTTTGGAAAACAAGTGTGTATATATATATATTTTTCTTTTCTTTTATTGGGCACAACTCTCATGCTTTTATTCACGCTCATAAGGCTTTTGTCTCTTTTTGGGATGTTTGCTGGGTAAGGGAAAACAAAAGAGATATCTGCTGTTTGGGCAGCTTTTTCCTTCTCCATACTCGTCTCTTAGCTGTTTGCGAGATTATTATTTTTCAAAAAATTTTGGATGGCAAGGCACAATCTTTTGTTTGTTTGAGACAACATTATCAGAAAGATATGACAGAACTTGTAACTCGTTAAATATACAGAAAGTAAACTTTGCAAGAAGTCACAACAGGTTTTTATTATTATAGCAACTTTGTACATATGCATAGGGACAGAAATTTGCAAAGGAAAGATTTTTGTAAATTTTTATATGGCATGCATGCGTACATCAGATATATAGAGCTGTAAGAGCACATCAGGTAAAAGAGAATGAATATCGTAGAAAGCTTGAAGTGATAAAATTTTTATACCTCCCTCACTGGCATACCCCCCCAGACTTACTTTCTACTATGTCCCAGAGTAGAGAAGAAAGCAAAAGTGAGGTAAAGCTTAGCCAGTGAGGGTTAGCTTTCTGATGTGCTGCAAAATGCTCCTGCGAAGTTGCAGCATGCCATTGGGAGGTTGTCTAGTGGGTTCGCTTTGGCGATGTAGCGGTTGAGCTGGAGCGAAACCCTCAAAATTCACTTCTGGCCCCCCCTTTCTTCACATCTCTGTTGTGAACTTAAACAAAGGGACTGATTATCCGTCCCTAGTTTAGTTCCCAGGAGTGTGTAGTCAGGGTGGGCCCTCTCCCTTAAGAGGATGGAACCAGGGTGCCTCGAACTTGTTCGGAGGCCTTGGTTGCCGCACTCATAGCTAGGTGACTCACTATTGGAGCTACCAAATCAAGAAAGATCTTCCCTTCCATTATTGTTTTCATTTCTGCTCGACAGTTGTTGCTGATCTCCGTGCCGTGCTTGCTGGTGCGGTAGGTGGTTTGCTCCATACGAGCCATACCTGTTATTTAAAATTTATTTATTCATTCGTTAGGCAAGAAAGATGAAAAGAATGAAAACTTATTAAAACTGGGTGATAGGTGATCGGACGACACGATGTTGTCGCGCGATATGACTCGACGCCCGACACAGGTGTGTCGGGCGATTCGAGGTCACATGAAGCGAAAACATGACATCGCCGTGAGAAGCATGATGCCCGATACGATACAGTGGGAAAATGCTATCGACCAGCGTTACGCGCGAAAGCATGTCGGGCGATAGAAAATCTGCAGGTCATGTGAACCCGATAAGCGTCTCGATAAGAGATACTGGCGTCGGGGGACAGGGTTATCGGACGATAAACGTGTCGGTCTACAAACCTATCGGTCGACAAGCCATGTCGTTCGGTAAGAAAACAACAAGCCGGCCCATACGCCTCAAACGATACAAAACCTGTGCCGGGCGAGAGGTAACGTGTCGGGCAAGAGGTGTGTCGGGCTATACCTTTGCTCTCAGGAGGCATCACCCGATACCAGGTCGAAGGCAAGATGGCCGACACACGAGCAAAAGGGAGGATCACTGCATGCGTTCTTGGTGGCAAAAAGGAGAAAATGATAGCCCGACACGAAGAAACCTCCACGCTATTTATAGAGAACCCAGCTGGGGGTAAAACGTGCAAAACATGGCACGCGTCGGGCGTTTTAGTCACGCTATTCCCGAGACGCGCAGTCCCATCGGGCAGTCCAAGGGTCATCCGCTACCCTTGCGACGCCCGGGGCGAGGCTGCCCGATACAAGCGGTTCTGCTCCCAGCTGGTCGACACGGTAGAAAAGCGGGCGGTCAAAAGGCCAAAACTAAACCTGTGTGAAGTAAAAGGCCATTGCAGGGTAAAACATCATTGGTATAGAGAAGGATCTCCTACCTCAGATGATATTACTCCTCAATGCTCCGCAAAACACAGCGATGGCCCGTAAAAGAGTCAGCACACGTGCGCATGCACTGCCTCGGGCCTTATTACAGTCCATAATGTTTGTTTTTACAAAGAAAAGAAATGTATCCTAATCTATGACTCGGGTTGCCTCCTGAGGAGCGCTGAAGTTTCCGTCGCCAGTTCGACCGGTGTAGGCTCTTCGGTTGTACCCACATCCAGCAAGTCAATCTCTGCTTTCCTGACAAAAGCTTTTTTCTCATAAAACCTTTTCACTCTGTGCCCGTTCACCTTGAAGATCTTAGTCGGGTCATCCTTGTCGCGAAGCTCCATCATTCATGATGGGTATATCTTTGACACAGAAAACGGTCCCGACCATCTTGTCTGTAATTTCCCAGGAAAAAGACGGATGGAGGACTTGAATAACAAGACCTTATCCCCTTCGCTCACATCCTTTCTCCTAAGGTGGGCATCATGCCACATTTTTGTTCTTTCCTTGTAGATCTTTGCATTCTCGTAGGCATGAATCCTCAGCTCTTCGAGCTCTTGAAGTTGCAAAAACCTCTTTTCTCCTGCTTTGTCTAGGTCCATATTTAGGAACTTGATCGCCCAAAGGGCCTTGTGTTCTAGTTCCAAAGGCATATGGCAGGATTTTCCGTATATAAGACGGTAGGGGGTGGTTCCAATGGGCGTCTTGTAAGCAGTACGGTAGGCCCATAATGTGTCGTCAAGTTTCATAGACCAGTCCTTCCGCATGCGGCTGATAGTCTTTTCTAAGATCTGCTTGATCTGTCTGTTTGAGACCTCTACCTGCCCCGACGTCTGTGGGTGGTAGGGCGTAGCGATCTTATGTTTTACTCCATACTTACGTAGGAGCGCTTCGAACTGCCTTTCTCCGAAGTGTGACCCGCCGTCGCTTATTACGGTGCACGGTACACCGAAACGGGGAAAGATGTCTTCTCAAAAAGCTTGATAACTGATTGGCGTCGCATGTTTGGGTGGCTACCGCCTCTACCCATTTCGATACATAATCTACTGCCACTAGTATGTATTGATACCCCTGGGATGGGGGAAACGGCCCCATGTAATCAATTCCCCATACGTCAAATATTTCCACTTCGATCCAGCTTGCCATTGGCATTTCATTCCTCCGCCCTATATTTCCCATTGACTGGCACTCTTTGCAAACCTTTACAAATCGTGCAGCATCTTTAAATAAGGAGGGCCAGTAGAAACCTGATTGTAGCACTTTCGCCGTTGTTCTTTCGCTACCCAGGTGTCCACCATAGGGGGAGGCGTGGCATCCCTTCAGGATATCAGCGGTTTCTTCTTCCGGGATGCACCTCCTGTACAAGTTGTCTGCGCATCTTCTGAACAGGAGAGGATCATCCCAGTAATAATTCTTGGCATCCGCGAATAGCTTCTTCTTTTGATTGTAGGTGATGTCAGGAGGCAGCTCTCCACAAGCAAGGAAATTGCAGATGTCTGCAAACCAGGGCAAACCTTCTTCTTGAGCTTCAGCCATCATAAGAGCTTCGTCGGCAAAGTCGTCATCGATTTGTGGCCCTCTCTGTCTCTCAGCCACTATCCTCGATAGATGGTCTGCGACCACATTTTCCACGCCCTTCTTGTCGATAATTTCATGATCGAACTCTTGGAGCAACAAGGCCCATCTCAACAATCTGGGCTTTGCGTCTTTCTTTTGCATTAAGTATTTTATTGCCCCATGATCTGTGTATACTTTGACCTTTGATCCGACGAGATACGACCTGAACTTGTCAAACGCGAAGACGATCGCGAGCATTTCCTTCTCGGTGGTTGTGTAGTTTACCTGTGCTTCGTCCAACGTGCGACTAGCGTAGCAAATCACATGGTGCTTTTTATCTTTCTTTTGCCCCAGGACTGCTCCCATTGCGTAGTCGCTAGCGTCGCACATTAGCTCAAAGGGTAAACCCCAATATAGCGCTTGAAGGACATGTGGTGATACTAAAGCATTTTTCAGGGCCTGAAAAGCACTAAGACAATCGTTAGAGAAAACAAATTCAGCATCTTTTACCAGAAGATTGGACAATGGTTTGGAAATCTTTGAGAAGTCCTTGATGAATCTTCGGTAATATCCGGCGTGCCCGAGGAAGCTTCTTATCCCCGTGACGGATTTTGGTGGAGGAAGCTTAGATATAGCTTTGATTTTGCTGGTATCCACCTCGATCCCACGCCTTGAGATCTTATGCCCTAGAACGATTCCCTATCACACCATGAAATGACATTTTTCCCAGTTCAGGACCAGGCTATTTTCCTCGCACCTTTGAAGTACTAACGACAGATTCTTCAGCCAGCTATCGAAGTCCTTTCCATAGACGGAGAAGTCGTCCATGAAAACTTCCACGATGTCTTCTAGAAAATCTGAGAACATTGATATCATGCATCTTTGAAAGGTGGCGGGGGCGTTGCAGAGTCCAAAGGGCATCCTTCTAAAGGCATAAGTGCCGTAAAGGCAGGTGAACATCATTTTCTCTTGGTCGTCGGGTAAGATGGGTACCTAGTAAAATCCTGAAAAGCCATCAAGAAAACAAAAATAATCGTGATGCGCTAATCTTTCAAGAACTTGGTCAATAAAAGGTAGCGGAAAATGATCCTTTTTTGTAGCCTGATTTAGCTTTCGGTAATCAATGCACATTCGCCAACCGGTGACGGTCCTTACCGCCACCTCGTCACCCTTCTCACCCTTAACCACAGTCATTCCGCCTTTCTTGGGTACTACGTGGATCGAGCTTACCCAATTGCTGTCGCTAATTGGGTAAATGATCCCCGTGTCCCTAAGCTTTATTACCTCTTTCTTGACGACCTCCTTGAGCATCTGATTCAGCTTCCTCTGGGGTTGGGCCAGAGGCTTGGCAGACTCATCCAAGTTGATGCGATGCATGCAAAGGGCGGGGCTAAGGCCTTTGATATCATCTACGGAATATCCTATAGCCCCCCTATGGAGTCTTAACTCCTCAAGGAGCCGGTCTAGCTGATTGCTTGAAAGATCGGCGTTTACGATGACTGGGTTCCTCTGTTCTTCATCTAAAAATTCGTACTTCAGTCCTTCAGGCAACACTTTTAAATCCAGCTTTGCTCTGGGTGTCTCCTCCTGAGGTTCTCCCTCAAGGGAGGCATACTTCGCAGAGTTCACCTCCTCCTCTTCTTCTTGCAAGTCTTTGTCAGAAAGGTTGAAAATGTTGAGATGCCTCACGACCTCAGGATCTTTGAGGTCGAGATCCTGATAGCTTATTGCCCTTGTGAGGGGGTCCACTGTCCGGATATCCTCCTCTATTTCCTCGCAGAATTTATTGTAACTATCCGCAAAACAGGCCGATTCAGACAGGGATGGACCTCTCATGATCTCCTTCATCTTGAAGTCCATGTGGTTGTTTCCAACCCTCAAGGTGATTATCCCTTCAGAGACATCAATCAGCGCCCTCCCTGTTGCCAAGAAAGGGCGTCCGAAGATGATCGGACATCTGGGATCTTCAGCTGTGTCGATGACGACGATGTCGCAGGGAATAAAGAAATCACCGACCCTAATCGGCACATCTTCGACAATGTCAACAGGTCTTTTGAAGGAGTGATCTTCCAGTTCAATCCGCATATTGGTTCGAACCATGTCGGTCAAACCCATCCTTTGCGCGAAACTTAAGGGCATGAGGCTGATGCTTGCTCCCAAGTCCGCTAGACCCTTCCGCTCGACATTGTCCCCGATGGCGAATGGGATTGTGAAAGCTCCGGGATCCCTTCTCTTAGTTGGCAAGCTGGGCTTTACGAAGGCAGAGGAAGTAGAGGCCAGGTACACTGTCTCTATCCTTCCTCCCCTTCTTTTCTTCATTATTAGATCTTTGAGAAACTTGGCGTATGTGGGCATCTCCTCCAAAGCGTCAAGGAAGGGGACTTCAAGATGCAGCTTCCTGATCGAGTCCATGAACCTTTCGTGCCGCTTTTTCAGATTTTCCTTGATCAGCTTGTACGGGAACGGTATCCTGGGAGCATAAGGATTCCTCCCACCAGATGGCTCAACGGACGGTCTCGGCACAGGCTCCTGAGCTTCTGCAGGCCTACCTCCACCTCCTGTTGGAATAGCATACTTGGGCCCTTGCTCAAGTTCCGGTGGGGCTTCATCAGCGCGCTCTACCGTCTTTCCTGATCTAAGCACTGCCATTACTGTAGTTTCAGGGTGAGGGAGCGTTTTTCCTGTAGGGTTCTTCATCAGAGCAGCCATCTGAGACAGCCGTTGATCGACCTCCCATTAGCGCATCTGCAGACTCGCCATCTGGTGTTGCATGGAATTCAGAGATCCAGGGTTGGTAAATGTCCCCTGTACCAACTGGTTGATGATGGTGTCCTGTCTTTTTATGTAGGCGGAAAGCTGACCAACCCAATTAGGCCGGGTCGCCCTCTTGCTTTGGATCTGACATTCGCCCTCAGAAAGGGGTTTCTCACAACGAGGCATGGTATCAAGGCTCGGTGGAGCAGGTTACAGCTTTGCAGGGTACCTGAAATATCACGAGAAATCAAGTTAGAACACAGAGTTATTTGGTTCCGGCAAAGAATAATGCTTAAAGAAAAAGAAAAAGAAAATGAAAAAGAAAAAGAGATGCTGTCAAGCGTATTTCTAAGCTTGAGGCACGGGAGTGTAGTTAGTGGCTTCGGATTCGTCAACAGTGCCATTTGCCTTGTTCCCCGGCAACGGCGCCATAAAGTTGACCGGCCTAAATCGCGCGTCCTAAAATTGGAGGTGTATTTGAGGTAGTCGAGCCTTCACATTTATAACCCGAATCCTTCTAGGCCCCCGCAACTTTGTTTACGGGGTTGAAGTAGTCATACGGGGTTGAACACAGGGACAAGGTGGTTGTGTTGACGACTCTGAATCGACACTCTACACTCCGGTGGGTATAAAGAGATATTAAAGTTCCCCGAAGGGGAACAACAAGCCGTCACGATTAAATCAAAGAAAACTATCTCCAACTGGAGTTACAAGAAAGATTAAGCTTTTGTCATTTAGCAGTTTTTAGGAATTTTCATGCACAGAAAATAGAAAGATAAACTGCAGTTTAAGGCGTAATGCAAGGGATAAGACTTCAGTAAGACAAGCAGTAGCAGTAACACCCTGCACCCCTCCTCTCAGAGCGGGTGCCTCTAACCAAGCTTCAACACCCCTCTCGAGGTTGCTGGGCTCAAGTTAGAGTGGAATGATACTAAAACAACTCCGTTCCGGGCACTCTCGTACTCCAGAACCGGACCAAACACTAGAGCCACAACCCAACTCTCGAAGTAGTTGCGACGGGAAAGACGATTCGTTAGCTAAGAGAAACGCGATCCAAAACATGCAAGCTAGAGTTCAGATATCCAACACAGCAGTTACCCAATCATAAGGCACTAAGCATTAAACAAATAGCAATTAAGCATTTCTATTCCCATAAGCAATAAGGGTCTTAATACAATGCATAAGCTAAGAATTTAAATAACAGAATTAAAGATAGATGTCGCCTTCTTGATGTAGAAGAACGACAGACTACTGTAGCTCTCCTGCCCGACACCGGTCAGGAGTCGAGCCCGATACGGCAGTGTCGGGCGGCACCCCCTCTCGGGCAGCGCCGACTGACGACTGACTATATCGCTCAAGGGCCCTGGCCAATACACTCATGTCGGGCGGCACACCCTCTCGGGCGGCACGCATGACGGGCGGAGCGTATCGGGTTTGATATCGTGTCGGCCAAAGAGCTACGAGTCTACTGTCGGGCACTCGTGTCGCTCATCTTCGTTGGCCGATACCGGCCCGCAGTGTCGCCCGGGACAACACTAAGTGAACCATCCCTTCCCTCTCGGGATGAGGGAAAGCTCACCTAGTAACACCCGGCGCAAGCACTGGGGCGTGATACTCTTGCTCTCACAGCTTCCTTCAGAGGTGGCTCTAGAACTGTCTTGTCCGAATTCTCTTCCGACTCTCCGACTCGTCCGACCCGTGACCAACCTGTCTTTTCGGCTTCCTGTAGCTGCTATTTATAGGCGGCGGTTGAAGGAGTTATGGTGCTGGAAACGCCACGTAGCTCCCTTATACGCCGGTCGATGGATGTGGACGGCCGATACAGGTATGTCTCGGCGCGAGGCGCTGGCTATCGGTCACGTGGCTGGCGGCACGCCTGCCGATGGGTGGCTGTGTCGCCCGACGAGTAGGTCGTCGATGCGGCTTTGGCTCCCTGTCGGGTAGACGGTATGTCGGCCGACACGTCCTTCTTGCGGATCGCCCTTCTCCGCCGATCATTCTCGTGTCGCCCAGCCCCTGTCGGGCTGGGTTGTATCGGGCGTCAGGGAGGTCGAGACGGGCTTAGACTTATTGTGGGCCGGAATCGGCCTTATTGCACAAAAATGAGGAAAACTCTATAGAAGATAGGAAAAATTGGAATAAGAGCGTTGCTTGGCCAATTATTGCGAAAATGCTAATAAAATAGAGGAAAATAGCAAAAAAGGGTAGTTTTGATAACAGAATAAAGGGCAAAAACGTCACAAAATTTGGTGTTATCAGCCGCCCCGCTCGTGACCATCATGGCTGGTTTGGGCTGCCCGAGCCTACAAGATGCGGCCGTCAAGCAGCCGTGCTGCTACTGCGGCATTCAAGCAAGAGTGGAGGGAAGTCCAACGAGGTTCTCCTTAGCCTCGTGAGAGAAGCACATATCCACCGTAACTCCCCCACGGCCCCATATTGTCCTAGGATTTGAACCACCCTCCTCACTAGGGTTTGCACATAAGGAAGAAGGAGAAAGGAGAGAGTTGCGTGAGATGCCATCTTAAACTCAAACTAGGGTCTCTACCCTTTATATAGGGGTGGATATCCATGCCCTAAAATCATCTAAGAGGAAACCAGTCCTCTCCTATTTGGAATCATATTCCTTGAATGAGAAGCAAGCCCCTTTCTCTCTCTTAAATGACCTTTTGATATTCATTATTCTTGAGATATTAGAATTTCGAAAATCCTCACACTCATTCTCTTTTATTCTTGCTCTTTAATCTATTAGCACGAATTTCTATTTTCTTTTAATAGAAATTACTTCCTTTTTAATAATACCATGAAATTCATTAATTAAGAATCATATTATCTTATTATTTGACATTATCGATATTTTATCTTTCCTCTTCCTTCATTGGGGCTCCTTGTACCCCAACAAACTCTATTATTTCGAAATTACTTTTTAAGGATACTTATTATCCTTCTAGATGCATCTATATGCATTATTTCACATTATCTTGTTTATTTCTCATTAAAAATATCTCTTTTTGAGGATTTCTCTTTATTTCTCTTTAATTTTCCTCATTGGCATTCCTTTTAATATTTGCAACCTCATGGATACGAAATTTGACCAAGAAATCTCATTTATGCCTCTTTCCACTCATTTTCCACATTTATCATTATTTTCATTTTATTTCTTAATAAAGAAATACTTAATTAAACTTTTGTTTTCTTATTGCCTTCTCTATGCAACTTTGGACTCCTTGGAACCCAAGAGACACGAAATCTTCTTTGGATGTGCCTTCTAGAGGTTTCCATATTTCCCTTTTTTCAAATATTCAATTATTCAATTACTAATTGAATTTTCTTTGTTATTTGGGCCGAATAGCCAATAAAGCCCACAACACAAACATCAAGGCTATTGTAAACAAAATCCATGTATTCAAAACAAATTATACCATTCTTTGTTCAATTATCTTTAATATGAGAAATTACATTTCTCACCAGATGAACCGAAAAATTGGGGTTGTAACAATGAACCTATCCTACATCCATCCCTACCCCTCCTACCATCCCTACCCAGGAAGTGACTATGCTTCCTATGCTAATAGTCACTTCTACCTAAGCACTCCACCTACTACTTCCACTGCCACATATGTTGTTGATGGTGGACCTACCCCTACTCCTAGAGTTCTTCCTCTGTTGTCTTTTCCTATTGTCCCTCTTGCTACCCTTCTTGCTAGTCATGGAACCTCTACCCTACCTTTCCCCAGGAACAAGAGTTATATGTTTTGTAATTTATTTGGATGAGTAGAACACCCTATGGTCTAGTCATGGTTTTGATCTTCATGCCGATCAGGAGATGCCTGTCTAGGAAAATGAGGAACCTACTGATGATGAGGAGGCTACAGAGGATGATGGCTTTGAAGTTGTTCTGATGACAGCTCTACTGGTGCCTCTTGTGATGATGTCGAATATGTTGTTGTCTCTGTTGCACCTTCAGATGAAGATGATGACCACACGCCTAGAGCTGACGATGATGATGTAGAAGATGACCCTGAGGATATAGATAGCTCAGATATATAGCTTGATTTCTTAGTTCTTTAGTCTATTAGGTGTTGATTATATATATATTTTTAGACTCTTATGTACTAAGTCATTTAGGCATTGTATCTGAGATGTACTATTTTATCATCCCACTATTTTATCATTGTCTTGTGGTTATTGTAGTGAGGACATGTTCTATTCTTGTAATCTTAATCATATGTACTATAACTCTCTATTTAACTATATCTTATGAGTGTGTCGTATGATATTCCATATTTTGGTTATGACAACAGATTGCTTGTTTCTCTTTACCTCGTCTCTATTTGATGTGTGATGTGTGGTTGATTGCTTAATCTTGTATCTATGAAGAAGGCTTGTGTTTTTTTAACTCTTTCTACCTCCCTATCTTTTTGATATGACAAGGGGGGGGAATGACCTCAGACATTTTTTTTACCACTTGTATGATCCTTTTCTTGTCTATTATCTACATATCATGTGACTTTCTAGACAACCATATAGTATTTATATGTGCTATGGTTAATTTGTGGAAAGGCTAACCATGCATGTATATGTAAGAATGAATTGCGGGAGAAAAATTCACATTGTCCAATCATGTATCCCCTTGCAATTCATAAGGTAAAGGCTTAACTTTCACATTCTTTCTAAAAGTTAAAGGTTAATTTTTATATCCTTTTTGATATGTTGAGGAATGATTTGTCAATGTCAAAAAGTGGGATAATGCTGACCTAAGTGTTATATATTGTCCATATTTTGATAATGACTTAACCATTCCATTCATATGTATCTAATATGCTTGTTTAAGATTGATTTTAGGCATTAGCTACATGAAAAGGATCAAATTGCTCAAGCCCTAGCTTGGTTTAGTTCAAGTCAAAAGCGATGCAAATGCACTTTTGTGGAAAACACTCCAAAGCACCTTAGAAAATTTTTGTAATCATTTGTATTGATGATATGACTTGTAACTAAGATGATAAAAAACTAGGGACATTAATTCCAATGTTTGATTACTTAAATTTCATTTTGTAAAATTCATTACAGGTTGTTCATTAGTTGTGTTACAAACTCGACCGATCCTTAATGGATTTCATGAATGAACGCTAATCGATCAAATTTCACTTTCATAGATGTCGATTGATCCCTATGCAAATCAAACTCAATTTAAGTGGATCAATTGAGTTGCCACTAGGTCAAACTCGACCGATGGTTTAAATTGGCTTTGTTATATAGTGTGATCGGTCCAGTTTTCTTTATTGAAATTGCACCAAATTCACTATACGAAAAACACTAAAATAGTGATTCTTACTATTGGAAGGCTGGAAAACTCAAAATTATATCCATTGCAAACCTTCAAACCACTAGAAAATGCTCATAAGTGTTCCCACACTCTAGTGGACACCCCCAACTATAAATATGACCTCTTGAAGTTCATTCTAAGGTGCTCATTCATGCTATTCAATGACCTTGCCATAGTTGAGTGCTGTTAGTCCACTTGAGCCCATTTTTCTCTCTTGATTACAATTCATTTCATGCATTATAAGTGAAATAGGATTCATGTGAGAGAGATACTATCTTGTAAACTTGTGAAGCTCTTAAGGTC
Organism: Alisma plantago-aquatica; assembly: GCA_963693085.1. NCBI lineage: Eukaryota > Viridiplantae > Streptophyta > Magnoliopsida > Alismatales > Alismataceae > Alisma > Alisma plantago-aquatica. The sequence continues at coordinate 53,748,335 of OY856411.1, forward strand.
TCTCTTCCCCAACCCCCTTTCTTGAAGATCAAGTTGGTGAAAGCATCTCCAAGTGAAGGGGAAGGTGCAAGATTCTTCAAGCTATAGAAGAAGGTGCACAAAGCTTATTTGAGTAAATGAGATGGACAAGGTAGAAGATCCAAGGAAATTAGTGGATAAATCCTCAAGGAAAAAGACTCGGTGCAAGAAGGGGATCTCCTTGATGAAGGCATCCAACTTCTTGCAAGAGTGTGTAAGACCTTTGTGAGATAGAAGACCATCTCTTGGATAGGTAATACCTTGATTGTAAGGTTTATGGCTCCCTTGGACATAAAGGAAAGTTGGGTATCCTTGTAACGGAAAAGGAAGGTCATACGTTGTAACTATTATATGTGAATATAAGGAGTATACATCTTAGAAATCCTAGATCTTGACCTCTCTAGGTAGTGGACTGACTCTCCTATTTTGGAGAGTGGAACCACTCTAAATCATCTACTTACTTGGTTGCTTCAATCTCTATCATCCTTGATATGTATGTTTCAATTTCCATCAAATTCACAATTTGCAATTAAACTTATTTGAAGTAACTTGAAGATCTAGCAATTTTGTGTGAGTGTTTTTAGCTATATTCACCCCCCTCTATATCCCTTAGATCCAACTGAAAGTTGCAAAGATTGACTTGAGGTGTGTTGTTAATCTTATTTTAGATGTTTAAAATTGGCACTGAGGCCTCATAAACATGACCTCAAGTAGTTCTGAAATGAACAACATTGTAGTAAGATACTTTACTGAGTTCGATTGACACTACATACACTATAATGTTGAGAGTTATTATGTGTGAGAATGATAAAAGAAAGTTGTGATGAAATTGTGAATCAAAGCAAGTGACTTTAATCAAAGACAAAATAAAGTTAATTAATTTAATTATTGATTGTTAGAATAATACAATCAAGTTGTATGTTTATCAAAGAAACATGAAGAACAACCCAATATGTTAATAACACCCCAATATTTTATGCGAGTTTTCAATAACATATTAACAAATATCAGGAAATATTTATTTATAGATCATTACATTAGAATTATACCTACTAAAAATTGGATATACATCACACACTATTTTTTATTTTAAAAAATAATATTAACTTATACAAATATAATCCATATAAAATGATATAAATTGTTGATGAACTTTGTATAATTGGTTTGTTCTTTTGATACCAAAAAATAGGGACATCTCTAGATTATATAAAATAATGATTTGGGTGGATATGTTATACCTTGAAGTAGATTTTCCTTGTAAATTTCATTTCCATGTAGTTTTTGTTAATACTAATATTAAGTTTACCATATACTTCTTCCAAAATATTAATAATATATAAATAGTAATAGTAATAGTAATAGTAATAGTAATAGTAATAGTAATAGTAATATTAATAGTAATGGTAGTAGTAGTAATAATAATAATAATGATGACCATTGTAATAATATATATTTTCCGTCAATAATATCAAGTACAAATATAGAAAAACAGAACAACTTTACAGATATACACAAGTTAACAGACAATTATAAATGTCTTCCATATAATGTTGAATTATGTACATGCTTCATACCAAGAAGAAAAGTATTAAATATGTATATTAGAAATTATAATCAATAAATAATTTTACATGTTGACATTCCAAATTCTTGTGAAAATATAAGGAGTATCCAATGGGTTCACAATGAAATTGTATCTTGCATTTATGACAACTTATAATTGTAAGTAGAGATAAAAATGTACAAAATATAGTTCCGCTCATAATTTTACAACCACTATTCTTTAGTAGTTAAATGAAAGCATTGTCAAACTTACTTTAAATCCATCTAAATCATACAATTAAAAAAGTGTAAATGATATTTTTCTTTCTTTAATTGGCTAAGATAACATTCTATGTCGATCCTCTTGTCACTTTATTTCCTTAACATGAATAATTATAATTCAATTATTGATTTATATTGTTTTCATTTATGAGATATACCCCCTAAACACTCTATTTTTAGTGGTTTCATGTCTGATATAAGTTATAAGAATATCGATTATTATTTTTCTCTTTATTTGATTGGCATTGGTAGATCATGACAAGTATGTTGGAACATTTGTAAGAGGCTATATATTACATTATATATAATATATAAAATAATATATTAAATTTTCTTTACAAGCAAGGTGAACATCCAGTTTGAATATGCTACGTCCTATTAAATGATCAGATCAATATTTACTATGGCAAATAAAAATTATTCATATTTTTTGATCAAAATATTATATCTTATATATTTTCAAAATTTTAAGCTCCACTAGCCATTTCTAAGAGACTCTTAACAACTTATAGTGAAATGATAACTATTGTATAATCATAGATAGTTCAAATTCATGACAATTATAGAAGTAGAGGTTTAGGTATATAGATGAAGTAGTTAGTTATGATATAATTAAAATCTATCAAATATTTTGTATTGTATAATGATATGCTTCACATATAGTTATAATTATGTCTGTTTCATGAATATATTTATGAATGTACCTAAAATATGTAGTACATGTGCTAGAACTCCCTATATACCATGATTATGTGATACATTTGTGTCACCATAATTTACTAACTGAAGTACAAAAATGTTCAATTTATTAATAGCATATAATCATCAATGGTGGTAGTGAAGTTGTAAAACAAATGACTAGAGAAGAATGAGTGAAAGAATTTTAGTTGATAAAAACAATACGAGCATGATTGAATTTGGAATATGAGTAGGGATGAAGTTATGTTTTTTAGATCTCACCTCAAAAACAATTTGTATAGACTACAATGCCAGATATCATCAATAATTGTATTAATTAAACATCATCAGTTCTTCAAACCAATCCATTAAAAAAATGAACTTCAAATTAATATTTATCACATGCCCCACTAAAAATCGTGTTTGGTGTTATTCATATATAGTGTCATCCATATCAATGTTATGACAGACATGCATGTTTTCTTCATAAATTCGTATCAATCTTTAACAAGTTCATGAAAACCATTTTATGACATGGTTGAGTTTGACTTATGAACATTGATACATAAAATTAATAATATCATGCATATTTCTAAAAATGTTATAGTTATTCAAGGACCAAAGGTGATACAGTTGATTAATGTACCAAAAAAAGATATCTCATCAAAATAACAATCAAAATTTCATTACATAACTTTTTCTGATGTTAAGAATCCCTCCGAGGAAGAGCCACATCAGACCCAACACAAAGCATAATTAAACAAATTATCAGTAACAAAATGTATTGTACAAATATTAGAAAGAACATAATAGTTTTATTATCTGGCCATTAATTTATTTTCTTAAATGCATACTACATCTGAAAATTGAAGAATATTTTGTAGTTACATTATAGGATATTATAGACTTTAAAAAATCATATTAAAAACCTTCATTTTGATATTATTTGATAATAATTATCATATTCACCCAAATTGAAGATTGCTCTACCCTTTTAGGAATAATTCCTCGTTTGACTAAACACTTACATTTTAATGTATGTTATTTACCATAATGATTTGATAATTCTGGATTCTAAGAGTAATTTTTATACTCATAGAACCTTGTTGTGTTGTCCTTGGAGAAATATAATAGTTTTGCTTATACACACACTCATGGGTGCAATGAGAGTATGTGAGACAATGTTTATGTTTCTTGAATTTCCAGATATTTTTCTTGTAGTCTTATATTGTTGATTTAATATAACTAGTTGAAAATCCTACTGGTAGAGCTTTTCTTCCCTTCATGGATATCTTGTAGGCATGGTAAAAAAATATATTCCAACATATATACATTCAATGGTTGTAATATAATAAATAGCATTATTATCTGGTTCAACTAATAAGCATGGTTGGTGACAATCCTACTGGCAGAGCATTTCTTCCCTTCATGGATATCTTGTAGGCATGGTAAAAATATATATTCCAACATATATACATTCAATGGTTGTAATTTAATAAATAGCACTATTATATGGTTCAACTAATAAGCATGGTTGGTTAGGTAGATTCAGGTTGCGGGTTGTACACATAGCCTGAGCATGCAAACCTGAAGTTAGTAGAAATAATTTATGCTCTTTTTCATAGAACTGTAATAGGTTTGGACCCTCCTCCTCACAATGAAAAAAAAATCTAATGAATAGGATTATAAAAATATTTCTAAATTGATCCATCTGGAATTTATGCATAGAATTTGCATATTTGATCTAGGGCATCCAAGTAGTTGATGTTCGAGTCTTAATAAATGATAAAAAATATAATATCTTATTTTGATATGTATCCTTTTTTATTTTTTAAAAGTAAAACATTTCTAGGAAATAAATCCGATCACGAAAATTACTAAAAAATTTATGTATCAAATTTGAACATGTGCAAAGAACGTGCAAAAACTAGTTAGAATTAAATACAAGTTTAGTTTACCATTTTATGACCAAAATAAGTTAACCACTCCATTATAGAGTAAGGTTGATGGATCCTTAAATGTAAAACAGTAACCGCCAAAAGAACAAATCTTGAATGAACACAAACAAAGAAAAGGTCATCTGTTTTAATAGTAATTAGCAAAAAAACATAAAGATGTTACCAGTCTGAACAAATATAAATAAAAACTTCTACTAGTATACACCTGAGAACAAAACAACCATACGGAAACAACATCTAAATATAGACACTTTGATCAATAAACAACAATTTGTACCATTTCTTTTTTTAATAAAATTTTTATAATAAAAAATAGATTCAATCGCAAAAACACGAGTAGCTAGGTGGAAAAACACAATTTGATTAGGTTTTATGGGGCAAATGTAGTTGACTAAAGACCAGTTCGGTGGGGTAGCCGTAGTATAGGTGTAATAACACTATTAAAACATGTCCCAACAAAATGGAGGGGGGGCTCTATTGGTAAACCCTAGAACCATCATAATGAAGATTAGAAAATTAAGAGATAGGATCAAACTTCAGAGTAGGTGATATGTTGGTCGCAATTGTGGGATTCGATGAACCGAGTGTAGCTGGGTCAGTGCTAGTGTTGAAGCATATTTTTGTTAGGATATAAACATGCAAACTAAACCTATAATGTTTGAGATATTTAAAAACATGAAAGGTTAGGAAATATCAATACCTAGATATTGTATAGTATTCTGACTAGTAGAATAGTTTCTATTAAAGAACATTTGATTTTATTCTATCGTAATATGCCATAAGCATAAGCATGTTGATTCTAAAATACATTGATTTTCAATTTGAGGAAATGTGACGAGTTATGTTTGGTAAAGGATGCATCATCGAGACATAAATCCGAAAAGGGTAGTGTACTGTTAAGATGTTTCAGTAAGAATGTTGTAAGCAAACATTTAGTAAAGTCATGAACAATGTTTCCTATGTTATCCCGAAAAACATGTAGGGAAACATGCAATGCATGGCTCGTTTTTGTAGGTTAGGGTCTATTACGAGGTTGTTTGGGCATATGAACCAAATAAAAAGAAATATATTGGTCTAATATTAAGTTGCCAAAAAGGATTTGTAAGGTGTGTCATTGGAATCTCAGAAGGATAGAAATTTGTAACTAATGTGTATAGATTATCAACTCAAATCTAGGTGAAATGTGGTTTACTGTGTTCAATACTTATGCAGTTGATAATCATGTTCCAAGAATCCAATGGTATGTCTGCATGACAAGATGTTTTAATAGCATTTGATCTACACCATGGTTTATGTTAATATTATGTTTTAGTATTGTGGTATTTATTAAAATTGAAGCTCCATTTTGTCCATCAATCCACATGTGAAACCAAAAAGATTGTGATAGAGAATCATGTATGGGGGAGAACATTAGGAATTTGATGATGTTGATTTTTTCAAAGAAATGAGACCACCGGAGTGTATAGTATACAGGATTTTGTTGAGTTCCCTATATTTTTTATTATATAGTAATATTTTACCTTCTCCAAAAAAAAGAGAGAGCATTTTTGGTATTGGATACACTGTAGAGGGGTTTGTTCCTGTGGTTCTTTGAGATAATGATTTTACACCAGGGGATATCGAGCTTATGGTAAAGACTATATTTTTTTAATGAAAAAATAAAAGACCATACTCTTCAGGATTAAGATGCCTAAAAACTCACCTCTAGATTTTAGAAGGTCGCATATCCCAAGAAATTGGGTTGATATTCTTGTAGTTCTGAAGCAAATCATGGCATAAACTTTCAATGGAGATAATGATCTTATATGTGATGGGAATAAAAAAAATATAGTATGTAGGTATATGTGAGAGGTTATATTTAACTAGGGTGAGGGCCAACCATGGAGTGTGTGATGAAGTGGAATTTGTCTCTCCTCTATATGTACACCTCATTTATGAAACTTTTAAGTTCACTAAGTGACGCCCATCACAATCTCTTAGATGGTTTTGGTTCACATGTAACTTAAAATTTAATTTGTGACTGATGAGCTTCCAATTTGAACTCGATTGTATAATGTTGATGTTTAAAATACAGTTTAATTATTGAGACTCCTTAATATATCCTTTTGTCTAAGAAGTAGATGAAAATTTTAAATTCAAAATGAACATTTTATCTTAAGCCACCCTACTATTTGTGAGTTATGATTTTTTTTGTGAAACATAGAAAACCAATTTAGATCTCTTTATAGCTTTAATCCACATTAGTGATCTATTTAACCTTTATTCGGCCAGTGAGGGGCCTTCGACCACAGGGTTGACGATTGCTCCTTGATCCAATACCAATGAGGCATCGACCTAGGAAACATTGGCCTTTCCCTATGATGCACATATATTTAATCATTTTACATGCTTGTTTTCACTTAGTTTTGTGCATGCATTTCTTATTTTCTTGAGATTTTATGTGCAAACTCTTATGAATAGCATGTTTCATTGAAATGCATCAATTTATGTATTTTTGTCAAATTTTAATCAAATATCACAAATCTAAGGACTAAGACACGTTTTTAGTTGTATTTCAGGTACACATCAAGTGTATAGACTCGGTACTACTGAGTCCATACTCAACAGTACCGATTTCACATCAGTAAAAATAGCCAAGTGAAATGCGTAGAACCAAATTATGCTCCCATTTCCATGACAGATTATGCTCAAACTTCCCCTCCATTTCTTCCTTCATCTTCCCTTCTCTCATTAACATGGTCACAAGGTTTTCTGTAAGGGTTTCTCCACTAGAGATCCTTAGGCACTACTACATTTTTAGCATCTGGTGTGGTTTACTATAATGTTGGTTTTAAAAGAAACCTAACTCAGCAACATTGTAGTGCATGTATTAGAAATAAAAGTGTCACAATAGTTTGACAGGTGCCCTTGAGGGATAAAATTAGGTATGGATTTTATTACAATGTCAGTTTCTCAAAGAGAAACTAAAATTACAGATATCTTAATAAATTTTAATTTCCCGATAAATTTTAGGACAACAAATATAGCTCCTATTCTTGGTGAATTGATAAGCTTCGTATCTATGCTACCTACAATATAAATATTCCTGTGCCAATTTTATTAACAAATATAGACATCATATTGTATGATTTATGTAAGTGCATCTTTGGTATTATGTCCCAAACAAAGGACATGATAAGCTTTCCACAATTCTCTACAAAAAATAAATATTCCCTCCAAACTAACTTATTAGTTCGATTTTGTAACACAAAATGGGTGTGTGTTAGACTTTAAATGAAATGTGTCATTTATTTGGCATCCATATTGACGCCACAATGATTTGTCTGAGGTTTTACTAAAATTTGACATTAGATTTATAATTCAATATTGGCATTGTATGTTTGAGGTTTTACTACAGTGTGGTGTCAGGTTGGAAATCGAAACCAATGTCACAATGCTTTGTCTGAGGTTTTACCAATGTGGTATCAATTTGGCATCTGAAAGTGACACAACAATGCCTATGTGTTACATTGATTTGTAAAAAAAAATCATGTAAGATAGAAAACATGAGTGTCATTTTGGCTACGACATTCGTTGGTGACCTAGAAGACATTGTAGCCTTTCTAATAACACATAGAAAATTCTTTGTTCCCCAATTATCACTATTTGTAACATGAGAAACACTTGACTACTAAGTCCATTGACTGTGACCCTGATGCGCCACTGATTGGTGAGCCTATCACTGACATTACTTCCACTGATGCCAATTTCTACCTATGCTCCTCTTGTCACTTGCCATCAATGACTTCGCCTACTCCCCTTGTCGTGGACGATAGGGATCCCCTTCTTCTAGATCTCTGTCGCTATTTACTTTTATATTCACCACCAACAAGGGAGGCCACTAATGCTGCTTCTACACTCACTACCACCTCTCTTTTCATCCTCTATATATTTGGGTTCAAAGCTTTTTAGGTTGGGGCGACTTTCGTTCACTCTTTTATGCGCCTTGACCCTATTGGAGTCGACGCCATCATAGTCAGTTGTGGGTATTGAAAAATATTTCTGCCGCTTTGAGGTTTCTCTATTCTTCATTTATCTTCTTCTTCTACTACATATTGATGATTGCATGTTTGTTTCTTGTTTGTTTATGCAACTCATTGAATTGAAATCAATGTTTGATTGATTCTTGTTCTTAAACTATATAGGGCATGGCTATCTAATCAAAAAACATTCCTAGATGTCGAAATGAAATCTATGATATTTACAATAAATATTGTCTAAGTTGTGTAACTTGAATGTGTATTATATTTTTCTTATCTAAATCCATCAAATTATGTTCTATATCCTGATGTATATTTTGAATGTTCACTATTTATCAATCTTAAGTTGTATTCTATTCTTAATTATTATTTATAACATGCATAATTATGAATGAATGATCGCATGTATCATCCACATGGGATAGATAGATATGTAAACCAAGGATATGAATGATCACCTAGGACCTTACTGAACCTGACAAGAATAAACCTGACTTAACTTAAACTAGACTTAAATCATAGATAGTTAACCTATAGTGTACATGTATCCTATTAAACCTGTCTAAGATTTTCTCATTAGGAGTAGTTGGATATGTCCCTATTCTGAATTCTGTTTAAACACTTAGTTTCACTTAGTATGTGATCTATAACATGTGTTTTGTATTCAAGATATTTTGACAACATTTCTCCATTAGTTCTTTGAGTACATATGTAGATGGTTATATTCCCATCTACATTAGTGTACATGGAGAACTATGGGGAAATGATGCCAAAATATTTTAATAAATTGAATACACATTATACACTTACTGGTGAGATTATGTTTTCAAGAATGGTATAGGTGATACACTTTATTCTTTCTAAATACTTGTGTGTTATTTCCTCTAAACCCATCCAAGATTTACTTATCAAGATTATATCTTGTATAGTCCCCAATCTGGGACTATTATTGAACATTGAAAACTAGTTAGGATGTAACTCTATAATATGTGTTTGGTTTTCAAGATATTTTGACAAAAATTCTTCATTTGTTTTCTAATTCTATATGTAGGTGGCTATTTTCCCATCTACATCGATGTACATGGAGACTATGGGAAATACTGTCAAAATTATTTAAAAACCAAATATACATTGTGCACGTACTAGTGTGAGTAAGTGTTCAGGAATGGGATAGGTAGTACACGAGTCAAATTAATGTGTTTTATTTTCTAGAAACTCATTCAAGATTTAGTCATTTGGAGTAAATATTAAAAAGTCCCATCTATGGGACTATTCTTAAACACTTAATCTCACTTAGGATGTGAATGACTAGTGTATGTTTGGTTTTTCACATAACTTTTAATGTAACTTTTTATTTATTTTTAGTACGTATGTAGGTAAAAACTCTCGCCTCCCGTCCCGCGCCTAGGGTGTCGCTGCGGCGATTCGTTGGGCGAGTGACGACGCTGTGCGAGTCCACCCTCCGCGGACACCGCGGCGATACCTCTGTTTGCTTTGCAGGTTTCCTCCGTCCGTGATGGCAGACGAATTGAGTGTGAGATGTGCAGGACTATCGGTGGAGGATGACGAGGAGGAGGAGGTGATTGATTTCAGGCGCACGCAAGTGCAAACAACAGGGGAGCACATTGAGTTAGCCTTGGTGGGGCGGCTGATGACAGAAAGGCCATACAACTTCCCGGCGATGACCAGGACGCTCATTGGAGCGTGGGGACTCAGACGAGAAGCTACTTTCCGCCAAATCGCAAGCAACGTCTTCGTCATACAGTTTATCCACTGGCGAGATAGGGAGAAGGTGATGAAGGAAGGTCCATGGAATTTCGATAACAACCTACTGGTGGTCAAGGAGATTTGCTCCGAGGAGACACCGGTGGAAGTCGAACTAAAGGAGTGCCTTTTCTGGGTGCGGCTGTACAACTTACCGCTGGGCTACAGATCGGAGGAGGCGGTAAGGCTGATCGCTACGAAGATAGGGGAGGTCCATGACGTTGATCAAGCCAACTGGGGCTGGGACTCCTACTGCAGAGTCCGAGTGAAGGTGGACGTGACGAAACTGATACGGCAATGGCAGAAGATAAGGAACAAGGAGGGCAAGCTGATCCAAATCGATATCAAATATGAGAGGATGCCAACGTATTGCTTCTTATGTGGAATCATAGGCCATGCAGATCGTGACTGCTACAAGGAGGAAGAGGACCCAAACCAACCGCGGGTGTGGGGGCCTTGGGTAAAGGTGTCGCCGGTGAAACGCTGGATCAAGCCAGTGGAGGAAGAGCTTAGGGGGGCGGCAAACCCTAGAAGAACCATTGTTTTTGTGAAGAAGCCGACGGAGGCATCGGGAGCGGCAAGGCAGGAGGAGGCTGCGCAACGGCGACACACAACATCTGGAGGGGAAGAAGAACAAAGGGCAGCAAGCCCACAGCAGATCGTCGGTGTGGCACGAGATAGACAGGTCACAGACAGAACTCATGCGCGTGTGGCTACGATGGTGGAAGGAGGGAGACCGGACAACAGAATCGATCTTGAAGAAGAAGCGTGGAGGGAGTTTGTAGGACCGGAATACTTGGAGAGAGTCAGAGGGAAAGAAAAGAAGAAAGGGAAGCAGGGGGTGCACATACATCAGACGGAGTGCCAACCGGCGAGGCCGATACCGGAGACACCACCGGAGAGAGATCCAGTGCTGCCGACATACAACGAGGAGCAGGGAGGTGGGAGCTACACAGGAGATCTATTCGCAGATGATGTTACAGCCGAGAGGACGAATGAAGGCACCACAGCAGCTCCTATCCACCAGGAAGATGAAAGCAGAATCAGTAAGGAAGTCCAATACGAGCCAAGTCAACAGGTGATCATGAACCCTTTCCATGAGGGGTTGGGTAGAGTGGAGAGTAGAGGTCAACGGCTCCGTCGACGCAAGGAGCAGATCTTGAACAAGAGAAGATCTACACAGTTGAGGGAGGACGACGAACGAACTGGTCGAGGGAGGGTAGGTGACAAAAGAAATAGAGAAGAAACTATGGGAGAGATGGAGGTTGACATGGAGGAGGGTCCGGATGGTAAGAAAGGCAGAGGAGACAGAGGTGCAAAGGGAACTGGTTCCCAAGTAGCAGGCCCAGGCGCAGACTGGGTCTGCGAACAACAATGAAAATATTATGCTGGAATGTTCAGGGGCTGGGCACCCCTGGACTAGACTCGTCTCTCCGGAATAGATGCTGGAGAGAGATGCCCGACTTGGTTTTCATTTCCGAAACCATGTCTAGAAGTCAGGAACAAGAGAAGTTGAGGAGGAGTTGTGGTTTTGAGAATGGTTTTGGAGTGGATAGCATAGGGAAGGCAGGGGGGCTTGGGCTGTGGTGGAGGGGGGATCTGGTGAAGGTGGTGTCGTTCTCGGACCATCATATATACGCGGAGGTGGGAGGTGATGGGGTTACTGACAAGTTTGGGTTCATGGGTATCTATGGTTGGGCAGCAGTGCATGAGAGACAGGCCACGTGGAATCTCATGAGAAACATGTGTGGGGCTTCATAGCTTCCCAAAGTTCTGGGGGGAGACTTCAATGAAATTATAAAAGATGAGGAAAAGCAAGGCGGGCAGAGCAGAGCTGAGTGGCAGATGAGGAATTTCCGAGAGGCAATAGAAGATTGCCAGTTGCAAGATATGGGCTTCCAAGGAAACATCTTTACGTGGCACCGGGGAAAAAGGAAGGAAACAAGGATGAAGGCGCGCCTGGATAGATTCTTAGCTGATCAGCAGTGGTACAACATGTTCCAGGTCAGACGGGTACGACATTTCCCGATACAGTTCTCGGACCACGCCCCTATTCTTATCACGGCTACACACTCAAGACAGGAGAAAAAACAAGAAAAAAAATTCAGATTTGAAACCATGTGGCTCTCGGCTCCGGATTGTAGACAGGTGATTGAGAGAGCGTGGAACGAGGCGATGGGCTGTGAATTGCACGAGAGGACGGTTTATTGTGGAGAGAAACTCGAAAAATGGGCGGATGATAAATTCAATAATGTTAAGAAAAGGCTACAGAAGGCTGAAGAAAATTTACAGGAGGCACAGAACAGGCCGCCGGATGATATGATGCTTAGGGAATGTAAACGGTTAGCTGATGAGGTCCATGAGTTGCTCAGGTTGCAAGAAAGCTATTGGCATGCGCGAGCTAGAGCAAATGAGATGCGGGACGGAGACAAAAACACCAGCTATTTCCACCATAAAGCGAGCCAAAGGAGGAAAAGAAATTACATTGCAGGACTGGAGGATTCCCAAGGAAGGTGGAGGCAAGAACCGGAAGAAATTAAAAAGATCACGGTTGAGTTCTTTGTAGACTTGTTTAAGATGTCAAACCCAACGATAGAGGATCACATTTTTGATGGGGTGGACAGCGTGGTCACGGATGAGGAAGCGCTGATGTTAGATAGCCTGCCGACGGAAGGAGAGATTTGGGGTGCAATCCAACAAATGCATCCCAACAAGGCTCCGGGCCCGGATGGTATGAAGGCGGTTTTCTACCAAAGTTTTTGGTCTATTGTTAAAAGTTCTCTCATCAATTTTATTCAAGAATGGTGGAGGGGGAGAAAGAATTTGAATGACATCAACAAGACGGACATCGTGCTCATACCAAAAGTACAACAACCAAAGAAAATTTCTGAATTCCGGCCCATAAGCCTTTTCAATGTCTCCTAAAAAATCATTACCAAGGTGATGGCGAACCGGATAAAACCGCTCCTCAACAAGATGATATCCGAAAACCAAAGTGCTTTTGTGCAAGGAAGGCTGATCACCGACAATGCCTTGGTGGCCTATGAGATGTTCCACATGATGAAGAAGAAAAAGAAAGGGAAGGAAGGGATTATGGCACTCAAACTGGATATGAGTAAGGCATATGACAGGATCGAATGGGATTTTCTGGATAAGGCTATGGGGAAGATGGGCTTGCCCGCCCTTTGGAGATCGAAGGTACAAGAATGTGTCTCAAGCGTCTCACACTCAATCGTCATCAACGGGACAAGGACGGAAACCGTAAAGCCGACAAGAGGTCTACGCCAAGGTGATCCTATATCCCCTTACCTTTTTCTTTTTTGCGCTGAAATTTTTTCTCTCTCTCTTCACAAAGCAAACAGGGATGGACGCCTACATGGAGCAAGAGCCAGCAGAAACGGCCCACGAGTATCTCACCTTTTCTTTGCCGACGACAGCATCCTGTTTGCGAGGGCGACCCAAGAGGAGTGCTCTTTTCTAGCTGAAATTACCAGCCAGTACGAAAGAGCGTCAGGACAAAAGATCAACTACGAGAAATCGGAAGTCGCCTTTAGTGCAAATGTACAACAAGACAGAAGGGATTGTATTAAAAGGAGCCTACAAGTGCAGGAGGTAGACCGCCATGCAAAGTATTTGGGATTGCCTACGGCGATGGGGAGATCCAAGAAACAAGTCTTCAGCTCCATAAAGGATAGGATATGGAAGAAGCTACAAGGGTGGAAAGAAAAGCTTCTATAAAAACCGGGAAAAGAGATTCTCATAAAAGCATTCATCCAAGCCATACCGACCTACTACATGAGTGTGTTCAAAATTCCAGACGGACTGTTAGATGAGATATGCAGGATGATTGCGAGATTCTGGTGGGGAGTCAAAGAAGGAGAACGCAAGATACATTGGATTAGCTGGGAAGCGCTTTGTGAACCAAAGGGCAGCGGAGGATTGGGGTTTCGGAACCTGAGAGCTTTCAACCTTGCTCTATTGGCGAAGCAAGGGTGGAGACTAGCTTCAAATCCAGAATCCCTGGCGGGACGAGTGTTAAAAGCCAAGTACTTCCCAAGGAAAGAGGTGCTGGACGCGGACGTTGGGTATGGTCCGAGCTACACATGGCGGAGTATCCATGGGGCCGTGCAACACACGAGAGACAGATTTATATGGCGCATCGGTAAGGGGACGAAGATACGCACCTTCAGCGATAGATGGATTCCGGGGCATGGTGGACGACTACATGCACGTCAACAGGAGGAGGGGGAGGCTAGCATAGAGGACGGACACTGTGTCCAATTTTTCATAAAGCACGCGGAAGGAGCATGGGACGAGGAACGAGTTCGTAGGCTGCTGCCGGTTACACTCCATACCAGAATCCTCAGCATACCACTCAGTAACGTAGAGGAGGAGGACCAGCTCGGGTGGGAGCCCGACCCGAAGGGGGAGTTCACAACCCGATCGGCCTATCGGTATCTCACTGCAGGCTACGGTGGTGCACCTATGGCAGAAGGGAGCGCGTGGGATAAATTGTGGCGGAAGCAATGGCCACCTAAGCTTCGACACTTCGTTTGGAGACTATGCAAGCAAGCACTTCCAACGATGTGTAGGCTACATAGGCGGCAGGTTACAGAGACAAATCTATGCCAACGATTCAAACAGGAGGAGGAAGATGACCTACATGCGGTCCTCCGATGCGACTATGCAAGGAGAGTGTGGGCTTGCGGTGGATCGGAACTGAAGAACACCACTGATCTGGTGGGTAATACCGACGACCTGCTGCAGATCCTGGTTAACGACGCGGAGGAGGAGGTGGCTGCGGAACTGGCGACGATGGTATGGATCGCGTGGACGACGAGTAACAAGGCTATCTTTGACGAGAAACCTCTCTATGAGGCAACACTGGTAGCTAGCTTCACCAACATGGTCCGTGACTACCAGCACCACCAGGATAGGAAGAGGAGGACGGCGGGACAGGAGGCCAGGGCGCCGAGAACCAGTCCGTGGAAGCCGCCGGAACGAGGCGTGTTCAAGCTGAATGTCGACGCGTGCTGGCAGCAAGGTGCAACAGCTACAGGTGGCGCCGTCATCCGGGACGAGAAAGGAGCGATCAGGGCAACTCTCCAGTTGTAGCTTGGCCATGCTACATCCGCCCTCATGGCAGAAGCTTTGGCGATGAGAGGAGCTTTGATGGAG
The DNA here is from genome assembly GCA_963693085.1 of Alisma plantago-aquatica. NCBI lineage: Eukaryota > Viridiplantae > Streptophyta > Magnoliopsida > Alismatales > Alismataceae > Alisma > Alisma plantago-aquatica. The sequence goes on from OY856411.1 coordinate 53,763,777, forward strand.
ACTCGCAGATTGGGTTTCACTGAACTGGTGGTCGAGACGGACAGTCTACTCCTGGTCCAAGCCATCAAGAGTGGACACCACGGGCGAGGCTACGAGGATCGCGTTGTCAAGCTGATCGTTGCAACGTCCTTAGATTTCTATGCTATAAACTTTTGTCATGTGTACCGTGAGGCAAATAGAGTCAGTCATCTATTAGCCAACAAGGCACGCATGCTAGAGTCTTCCTTGTTTAGCATAGATAATTTCGATTCTGAGGTCATTGTACTAGCACAAAACGATTTGGGTTAATAAAATGACTTCGGTCCCACTTTCAAAAAAAAAGTACGTATGTAGGTGGAAATTTGCCAATATGTTTCATTGTACTTGAAGAACTACGCGAAAATGCTGCTAATTTATTTTTAAAAATTGAATACACATTATACACATACTAGTAAGAATAAGTGTTCAAGAATGGGATAGGAGGTACACAATATAAACTTAATAGTGAGATTAATTGGTCATTTCAGATATATTTTATTCCAAAATTAACATATCTAACACCGTATTCAATACATAGTTACCTACAATAGGGATTATATAATGTATCTATGTTAGATGTCCATTGCAAACCACTACACCACGAACGTAACAAGTGGTCTTCATCAGATTATAACATTTGCAAAGGAACCTATGAAATGACCTGGAGATAGGTTCAGTTTCCTCTGAGAGATAAAAGTATGTTGATATTGGTACTTCTATGGAAGAACAAATGGCCAATAATGTCGATGTGAAGGAACCAATTATGAATGATATGGTTGATGCGGTGTTGGATTGTGGAGGTAAATATTACTGATAGATCTTCCTTATTTAGAAAAAATATATATGATGCTGAGAAACCATTATAATTAGGTTGTACTAACTTTACAAGGTCGGGCATTGTGTTGTGAATATGTACTTGATAAATGAATATTTGTCACTTTTATTTGAATCTTTTACATCATTACTTTGGATCATTTGGTTTATTATTCCTAACTTTTAGAGTTAATTGTCTTAAATTATCTTTGTTGTATTCAAATGGAGTTCTTTTACAAGATTTACTTGGATTTTGTAGGAAAATAATGCAATCACTTCAAAGCCAAAAGAGACCCAAGAATAAGAGGCTTCAAATGCACATTTATCCTCCCAAACCTTCTACTTGATCGAGCTAACTTTCTAGTCATTCGATTCACATTCAAGAAAAAACCAAAAGTGGAATAGCCAACTGATCAATTGGCCACCAAATCGATCGACTCAATTCCATAAAGGAAGGTGTGTTTTCATATTAAACTGATTGATTCACCTCAAGTTGGTTGATTGAGTTTTATTGGATCCAAAGTTTTAATTCAGTCAGTCGAACCAACCCCTTATTGGAAGTCACACAACTACTAAGCCTAATCTATCAACTGGGCTCCCAATCAACTGACTGGAAACACGAGACAACAATTTCAAATCACCACCAGTAGTTCTTCTACAACCCGTATTCCCCCCTATAAAAGGAGGTGGGGTTCAAGCACAAAAGGCATCTCTCATTTGGAGGGATCAATCTCATCTTTGCATCTCATTTCTAGGATTTCATATTTGTTATTTTTAGTGGCTTTTTTGTATGCACGAGCTATGTTTGGAGAGAAATAGTCACTATCTTATATTGCTAGATCACAATCAGATATTATAGAATTATATTTTCATATCTCTTTCCCCGTGGCTCTTTCTCTGTATTTTGTTACATTTTTATTATCTTTTAATATGGCTGAGTAGTTTTTCATATTGAGGAATGGGGTTTAGTTGAGACCATACTTATTTTGTTTGATATTTACTTTGTGTTCTTAATTGTTAGATTGTTATTCATTTGATTCTAACTTGTGATTTATGATGACCTACCATTTTCCTATTTGTTAACCTTGGGTGAAAAGACCACAGACCCAAAAGTTCTAGAGCAACTGAATGAATACATAGATCTTCAAATAAGATCTTTAAAGGATCTCTATTAGGTGATTGGGTGGTGATCTGTAAACACCAAGATCCTAGATCTTCGAGAAGATTGATCTGATGAAATGCAATTTGGATGAATGTACTCTTCTCATCCTAATCTAACTTTCTAGTTTTGAAGATATTTTTGATTTAGAATAGATAAGCAGGTTATGGGTGTAAACCTCAAACCCCTATTAATTTTCAATCAAACTGAATGTAAATATTATTTAAGGCGATATGTTTGAATGCAAGTTCCCCTTTGGGTTTGATCCTTCATATATGACATTCGATCTATTTTCCTACGGGTGGATTTAGTATGGTTATTTAGGTTAAACTCTAGGGATCTCTACCCTAGTGGATTCGTTCATGCAATTAATGATACATCAATACTCTAAAGTCTTCAATAGGTAGATTGACAAAAGTTTCATGTTTTTATTATATTTGTTGAAAGAAATTCTTCATGAAGGCAATGAACATTCAGTCTTGATATAAAAAATAAAGAACATGTTGTGCCCAATGTGCATGGAGGCTAAGAAGATACATGCATGCCCAAATCACCACGTGTTATTTTACAAGGATTATGTAGATTTGAAAGATTGTCTAAAGTTTGAAGTGTCAAGGTACAACATAACTACTTCGGGTAAGACCAAGACTAGCTCTCCTACAAGGTGGTGTGGTGTCTACCTAAAATACCGTAGTTATAAAGCTTATTTTCTAATTCAATAGATGTGCATTATTTATCTTTGCATTTAGAGGTAAAGACAAAAAATGAGGTCCTACAATATGCATCTAATTCCCCTCAATCGAAGAAAATTGATTTATTGTTCCCTCAATTTGGTGAAGAAATCAAGAATATAAAACATGGACTTCTCAATTCTTCTTGTTCTTTTGTATGACATTTATAAAAAATAGTATAATCAATTTTGTAGGACATTTTTCACATTGATGAAAAATCCCATCACACAAATGTGATACAATGATGTGGGAAGATGTTGATGGGTTTTGGAATCAATCTGACAAGAGAATACATAAATAACAATTAGAAGAAGAAACATATCACTAATAAATATGGGTATCGTGATCCTAATGTGCAGGAGAAGTTTCTTGCTTGAAGGCAATCACATGAGTTTAAAGTATTAATTAACTAATATACACATATGCTTAATCAATTTCTTGCTTCTAGTATGCATCTTATAATGCCACATATCACTTGGATTAACCACACTGTACACGATGCTCAAATCAAAATGTCTGAAAAGAATGTTTAGGACCATTGTTTAGGTCCAGTTGATTATTAGTTGTACCGCCAAAATAAACAAAAATTGCCCTATATATGGAAGAATCTTGTATAGCTCCAAGTCCACATCCACTCCATTGGGTCCCCTCAGAAGTAATTTCCCAGCCTGGAATTACTAAGGTGGCTTAGAGAATGGTAAAATTCAACTCTCACAATGCATGTCTATTTTCTTTCTACTTTTCAAGTTAATTAACTAGTTGCATTGTTGTAATTAGCGGGTCTCCATGAGAAAAGGAGAGAATGAAAGTTCATTCTGTAGGGCCAAAGGGATGAATTAACAACTTATCTCTATACTCAAGAGAATCTAGGCTATGTTATTTGCCTAGGAGCTAGTGTAGAGATAAGATCATATTTTGGCATATCTGAAAAGCTACACAAATATACCCAAATAGGTGGTATATCACCAGAATAAGTGCAAAAACTAATACAAAGGAACTATGCCCTAATTGTAAGGTCATCTATCGATGGTTAGAGAATATTCAAAAAGGGTCGTATACAGTGGTCAGCATGATGGAGGACATTGTAGGAAAAGATCATGAAGTTAGTGTATTCATTGAATATATTAGAGAGTTGTTTTAGTATTATTGTCTAAATACCTCCACAATAGATCTATCGGTATAGTAAGACTATACCTCCATAATAGAACTTTAGGTATAGTAAAATCTTATTCTGAATACCTCATTCATGTGACTATATATCTTAAATTATCTTTTATATATTAAACCATTACATATATTCTTACAACTACTTAGAGACTACATAGTTTCAAATAGTCAATGTGGCATTCCTCGTGTTAGAAATGACATGATTATAGTTCATTTCAATGTTACATATTATTTCATTCTGTTTCTTTAGTTGGATTTTTAAATTGTGTATTATGCCTTACACATATATCAAGGCCTATGTGTATTGCATTGATACTATTTTTCACATAACTATTTATTACCCTAAGTTCACACTCCTTATGGCTACATAGCCAAAGGCAAGTGAACTTGGGCATATGTCCCTAGAATGGCTCATAGTTTCACATAAGCAATATATATATATGAAAATGGAAACAAAAAAACTAAATATATAACAAGATACTAAATATGGATATAGATACACATAGCCATTTCTATATTCAAGAATACCCATTTTATATTATTCCATATCATACAGTCTTAGTGTAACGGATCTTCACTTAGCAACTAAAAATTTGACAAACAAAATATATTAATGTTGAAGTATTAAGTACGCTATGAAAGGGAAAGTAAACAAAATTAAGAGTGGTATAAAACTTGGCTAGAAACATGACAATAAACATGAAGTAGAAATGAATGTTTTAGGTTTCTTTATCCATTATATCAACATTAAGTCATGCTTTGTTCCCTTACCCCAAGAATTCAGCTAGGTACACAAGTGTATATCATGGATATTTCTATATGATTTTCAAGGTTTGTCAACATATATAACAAAACAAGAAAGTAGTTTTCATAGGAACAATATCTCAATGAAGTAAGTATGTAGCCAAACATTCATATGAGCATACATACAAATAAGCCAATATAATAGTAGTATCAAGAGATTAAGTGTACCTTCTGAGTAATGAGCACGTCATAATCCATAAGTAAGATTCTAGACAAGGCCCAACTCAAAGAGGACCTAAGATGTAAATAGACATATTAGAGGGTCTTAGATCAATAGGTTTTAGAAAAGATAAACATGGATTCATGGCAAAAGGATGTTTCCCTTAGATCTAGGCTTAAAATGTCCATTTGATAACTTCAATATCTCAATATGCATGTACCTATCAATTATTGTTCATATTTTATCAATTAGGCCCTAGATCTTGGTGAAACATTTGTTATGCATATATCATGTGATGATTTCAGGTTCTAACTTAAATCACCATGATCATAATTTCACAATTATATTGAGGCTTTCAACTATAAGAGAATGATCTAGTCATAAAAGGGCCACAAATAATTAGTTTTTAATGTGTCATGAGTCCAACTAAGTAAAAAGGGAACGATCTTGGTCTAAAGGAGCATCAACACCAAAAAGTTTACTCATTTCAAACTATAGAATGATACAAATTCGAAATATTCACCACATTAACTTATATCAAGGTATGTAATGGGGAAAATGCCATATTAATGCTAAGGAGATGAGTACTTACGGTCTAATATGGAGGACTTTGTATTTTAATACAAAATCAAGGTTCAAAATAACAATGCATCGTATTGTTAAGGATTTTTGATGTAATCATTTCATGATGATATAGTAGGCCAAAGTTTACTCATATGCTCAATTTGCGTCATGAGTACACATTAAATATCCAACTTTTAGGTCATGATAGGCCAAGATGATGTGAAAGTACATGTACATGACCTAAACCATTACGTTACATTTTCAAAGGAGTACAACTTCTTTATTTGCATGGATATCATGACACATGTCATTAAAAGCACAAAGATAGGCATGATACAACTTTAAGGTCATTAGTTAAGAATAAGTGCAATACTTTAATCAACCACCTGAGAACCACAAGTTTATATAGCTTGTGAAACCATTTTTATTAGATAGATCTCTTTTTTCTAGTTAAAATGGTATATAAACTTGTTATATTTGGACATAGGGTTTAGCAGATGTGAATATTTGAAGAAAACCCATAAGAAGCATTTTTGGGTCAAAGTTTACCACGTGTCAATGCCTAATTGACCGTTTACGGGGTCAAAGCCCTTCATCATGCACCTCGCTCGCACATCTGTTTTTTTCTAGTGAACAACATCTACGTGCGTCTACAAGCATTCATCGACAGTAAGATGTGGGCTAAGGCGATGACGAGAAGAGTTGTCACGTTGGCCAAGCACATGGGCCCACCATGGTGCGTGTCACATCATGAGAGGGCAATGGTTGTGGGGTCCACATCTATGCATAGGGGGAGAGAGAGGGGATG